>NW_019775437.1:156977-242611 GCF_001039355.2 Lingula anatina
AAAAGAAAAAAAGAAAAATCCTGAATATAATGGGATTGCGACTTTGCTATTTTTCTATTTTGTTTGTGAATATTTTGACAAAAAAAGAAAAAGAAAAATGATCGTATTTGTGTCTCAATACAAGTTACTTTACTGAATCTCACAGCAGTGTGGCAAGTGGCCAGTAATATTGAAAATAAGAAAGAAAATGAATATCACAATTCAATTATTTTGTTCAACATCTTTGATTTGAGTAGCATAGATTTAAAGAGAGAATGTTAAGTAAGATACCAGGTACATATATAGCGAGATAAGGATTTATGAACAAGTGTTAACAAAATTTCAAAAAGTATAAAAACTTTCACTCACAATGGTGTTGAGTATATTAGTTAGGTAATGTGTATATTTAATTAAGCTAATACTAAAGACTGATATTTCCCAAAAGATTTGCATAAAATCAATGATAATTAAAGTTGTCATGTTGCAAGTTATGTGGTATCTGCAGAGTTCCATATAATATTTCAGTGGGCAATGAAGAGTTTTTCTTGGTATGTTTATTAGTGCAATTCCATATTATAATGAGGTTTAGCTGTGATATTGTTATATCAAGGTGTTATTATCAACAATGAAGGGAATAAACAATGAAAAACAAAACAGTTTATGGTTATTTTATATTTCTGAAATATGCCCATATTGCATTTCTTCCGTGTATTTGTATTGCTATTTGCTATCATAGAATAAAGCTAGTATGTGCCCAAAATGATTATAATTTAAAATTATTTTCTGATGATAACCAAATGTTATCAAATGGGGATACTGAAATTAAGAATTTATGTAAGTTGAGATGTTCACAAATAACGAGAATGTAACTTGAACGGGGTCTCTTGCTATATGACTAATCTCTCTAATCAGATCTCTATGTCAAATTATCAAGCATTTGAAGTAAAAAAAAAACAACAACAAATGACTGGAGAGAAAAAATAGTTCGAATATGGATTCCACCTTTCCATTCAAAATCTGCAAATGAATAATGAGAACATAGGGCTACGGAGACTATGCATTGTGGTAGAGAAGCAAGATAGATTGAAAGCAATGTGACTAGAAAGATGCGCTAGAAAAGCACACGCATACCAACACAATGGGCTTTTAGTACAACAGGAGGAGAACAGAAGGTGATACAGAGACTATTAAATGGAGAGTTTGCCATTTCAGTTCGTCTGTGTAGTGGTTAACGTGCAAGCCCGTTAGGTAGGTATTCATGCGTTCATGGATCCGACCTACCTTTGACATAACCTTACCCCCCCCCCCCCCCCACTAAATCACCCGTATAATTTTATTCCATTTATTTTGGTAGAGGTCGAGGTCATTTCTTTGAGTTTTAACAAGTGTTGGTTAAAGCGACGTGGCATTACACGGTCCCACCCATTCAAACCATGAAAGAAGCAGGAGAAAGGAAAGCCCGACGTACACACAATTTTGACACATATTAATGAGAATAATCCGCCAGAAGTCACAAAAACGGAAAAAAGCTATAAGACGGCGAGTTAGGACAACTACAAAGTAAAAAAATGTTTTAATATCTAATAGTTTAAAAGTTTTATCAGAGTAAAGTTACATTCCTCAAGGAGACTTTAGTTACTAGGAAAGCACGTTCTTGCAGGGCTTATTTTGTTAGGAAGGGACGTTTGGAAAACTATTTTCGAATCAACGCCGGCGGCCCACAAATAGTAGAAGGCGTGCCCTAGCAAATATTATTTATAGAGGTTGCAAACTTTCAGAACGCGTATTACTTGCTGTACCAAAATGTTTATTTTTGTTGTAAATGCCTGATGTATTCGAAATTCTGTGATCATTACACTTACAAATTGCTTTTTTGCATTTTTAAGTTTCGAAGCGGCAAAGTAGAAAAAGAATATAACAGAACATTGCATATATTGCATTTTCAAATGCTAAACTATTTTGATTTATCTTAAATCCTCATTATATACTATCCAAGAACAATTTTCCAGTAAGTATTTGTTTCTGTCTCAGGCGAAAAGCTGGGCATATATAGGCAATTTATTAGAATTAAGCAAGTCCACACGTTCACCCGGTTCTCCATGTTTTTTTTTTTTTTTTTTTTTTTTTTTTTTTTTTGTAGATGGCGTAATATTATTTCCATTTTTTCGTACCTCCAAACAAAGACACCGTCTGCATGTTGGTTGCAGACAGAAAACTGCGGGCAAATAGCTATTCAATGTTGAATTTACAGTGCCACGTCGTCATTCAGGTAGATATTTATCTGTATTTAATCCTTTCTTCTCTTCAAAACTGTTCTCATGGCGCAAAGCGATCCCCATGATGCCGAATGGGGTGTGTTGGCGGCTAATGAAGGCTACGGAAGACCAGATTCAGAGGAAGATTACGAGCAGATAAGCTATGAAGACGCCATGGGAAAGACGTGGGGTAAGAACGAAAAGAAGCCTTACAGACACGCTGCCCACGCCATGATCTACGCCCCAGATGGCAAGATATTATGGGACATGTACGAAAATAAGGCCGTGATATTGGTAAGAGGACTAGATTTGATAAGGACTTTACTGATGCAAATGTACATATACAAGTCACAGTGAATCGAGGAAAAATCAAGTCATGGATTGCGGGGATGGTGAATTGTGGGGGTGTTGGGGGACGGAGGGGGGAGGGAGGGGGAGGGGGGTGTTGCCCAAGCCTTTGTGCAATTTAGAGAGATTGGGTTCTGACATGATAGTGATACCACAGGTACATTTTTATTGGGAATTTCCCAATTTTTTTATTATTTATTTTTGGATATTGTTATATTATCCAGCAAATACACTAGCAATTACTAGACAGTAGTTGTGTCTGTACCAGTACACCTGTCCACAGCACTAAACACCCAAACCCAATGTGAAGGTTCAAATGAGGTCACAGGCATGTTCTTAAAAACATTGAATGTACAGAAGTTTGTATTAAAGTTTCACTATCCTGGAACCACGAATAATATAGAATAATTCATCGTCTGTCCACCACCCCCCCAAAAAAGGACATACAATACTGTCACTAATGTAAAACGTCCAGATGTGGGACCGTTTTACTCATTACTGATTTTGTTCTTTAATTTTTCTCCTATAAGTATCACGTTGTAAAAAATATGATAATTATCTGTGTAAAGCAGTTAATATTTTTGAGCGACATTAGTTGCTTTTCAATGAATATTATAAAAAGGGGGAAATACACCCTACTGACAGTAAAATAAGCATTTAATAAACCATTTTTTATTCATGGTCCGTATATAATATTAGAAATGTCAAACTGTACATGGAATCAGTACATATGTTCCAGTCATCAACATGTAATGTACCTTTTCATATTTATGGAATGAATGTCCCAAACTTATAAAAATTTTGTACGCATGATTCAAGGGTGGGGTCGAAATAGGACATTACGTTTTCGTCTTACTTAATGGATAACGCAATCTAAAGATTCCACGATTCGTGTCAGTTTTACGTAAGGTCGCTCAAAGAAAACTCAAGTCCACATAATGACCAGTTAAACGATTTATTCGTCGACGCCCGGTATCTACATGTTCTAAGTGAAGTCTCCAACTCCTAACTCTTCGAAACCACGACTGCTTCGTACGCCGTCGCTCCCAATCTCCTTCTCTCTTCTTCTTCTTGCGTCTGCTATTCTCTCCCCATCAGATCGCTTACATACTTATTTTTTTATCTATCACATGGATCCTGTGCTGCATTAATGACTTATGATTGTATAGTTAATTTCTTTACATCGGCGTTATACAAAATTGCCGCCACATTACTCAAGAGCTATTGGACCACAACAGAATACATCATGAGACTCATAAAATATCTTTTTGGTCTTTATGTCGGACACGACAAACAGAAAACCCTGCTTTCTATTACACCAAGTACTTGGGCAATATGAAAATTTCTGGCAATTTTTCTGAGAAATATACGTTACGTTACGTAATATTAGCATATTTATAAAAACATTCTTACGTCATCTATAATTTACGATGACTGATTCACTACAAAATATGTCGGAACACAATATAATATAAAAATTGTATGGCACGGAACATATGTTACCAGTGAAAAGCTATGGGTTCCTTGTCCCTTATTTAGTCAGGTTTGATAATATACCCATGTTTTAAGGAAAAAAAAACCTGATGGAAATACGGAATTTTATATTTTTGGTGTCTAATTTGCATAATTTATACTAATTATGCTAATTTATGCATCGATAGAGCGTGTCTCTATTGAAAAAAATTCTTTTGGCCCGAGGAACATTCATGCTAAGTTAGACATTTGTACTACAAAATGCAGCGTTTGGCTAATATATGCTCATTAACAAGCCTACTATGCGTACAAAAGAAAAACTAGCTCCTTTTTGAGATATGGCGTAGTTCTTTCTGACGTCTGCTCGAGTTAAAGGTAAAATGTGCTGTTATTTACAAATGATCACCTCACGGATATAAATTGTTATAAACGATGCTTTTTTATTCCAGATACCGTATCTAGCATGATTAATAGTTCATAAAATACAAATCACGGTGAAAATATCCATATTTTATACCATTTATTCAAATTTAAACCATGCACCCCCTCAAATCCAGTGTTTCACTGTGATTTCAACAGAGGAAAAGAAATGTCCGTAATATTTAAAAGACACCACCAAATTTCACAAAACTTATATACAATTAGCATTAGTACGTGCTCGTTAAAGGTCACGTTTCTAATAGCATGTATTGTTATGTCCCTTTACATATACATATGAGATGAATGTCCCAAACTTATATAATTTAGAACGCTTAATTCAAGCGTGGGCTCGAAATAGGACATTACGTTTTAGACTTACTCAGTGGATAACGCAATTCAAAATTCCACGGTTCGTGTCAGATTTACGTAAGGTAGCGCAAAGAAAACCCAAGTCCACATAATGACCAGTTTAATGGTTTATTGGTTGACGATCTCTAACTACATGTTCTATACGTGAAACCTCCAACTTCTAAGCCGTCTCCCATAGCTCCGTCGAGCGGTCACCTTCGAGTCTTCTTCAGTCTGCCCCCCAATATTATTTCTAGACGTCTTTGATACGCATTTCTTATCTATAGGTGGATTCTGTGCTGCAGTATTTGGCGGTACATACTAATTTTAATTATTCAAATTGCACACGTCCACTTAAGTTACACGACTACAGGTAAGGCCATAAAACGAGTCGAGTGCACAAGCAATCGACTCTAATCAAATTAATTTACATGTCTGGGAATTATATTTGTGAACACTACAGTATGTCGACCGTGCACTGCAATTATCTACCCTTAAACAAGGGTACGGTAACAGTTCTGTTTTGTGGGATATTGGCCCATTCTTCCTAAAAAGCTTAGCGGATTTGGTACAGATTATTTGGGGATTGGTACTTCTCTGCATTTCACTCACCAATTCATGCCACAGGTAGGCTACTCAGTAGGGAGTCTATTCAAGCTCAAAGATGACTGTTCCATCCTTAGAACATTCTGTTTCTACAACAAATCACTCCCCAGACGAATGCTGTGAGCAAGTGCGTTGACACGATGAAGCCAGTAGCATCCTGAAGTCCCCTCTTGGAAATTGAGTGTGATATCTGTTGAGAACGTTACAGTAGCATGCCCCAGTGACGTTCTGTTCCAGAGGGGACAATGTACTAATACCATGGGCTTGGAATGCTCTCCAAATGCGGACTGATCTGACACGTCAGGCTATATTTTCCTGCACCAACCCTTCCAAGAAGTATTTTGCAGTATGTCTACAGACCTTCATTTGGCCATCGATGGGGTACAAGAAATACTTTGATTATTCAGCAAAACCAGATTCCTTCCAGTGATGGTAGACCAGGTTCGGGTACCACTGGGGTTACAGAATGTAATATTCTCAGCTGATATCTCGCTAATTTGCAAGAGCTGCCTTCGGGGTTAATTCCAGGTTTCATCATGACAGCACACTTGCTCACAATTCTCGTCTAGAAGGTCTCCCTGCCTCCACACCCGCCATTAAACGGATTAAATCTCGGCTCCTGGGTTTAATTGCTAGGCACCTGCAGCGACGTCGCGTGTTGAGGCGGGGAGACCATCGGGAATCAGCAGCATCTCTTTTGAAGCGTGGTCGGCCATATTTAATCGGCGGATCAGTTAGTACTCGGATCATCTATTCTCACTGGGGCCTTAAATGGCTACTGATAAGGACCGTATAGAGACCCTTGAACTCTAAAGTGAGATCCGTTTGTTACAGCGTAAAATTGATCACTCAATGAATAGACTTAAAAACGCAATTTTGTGAGGTACTCGTGAAAGTTACACTAACTTTATATACATGGAACAAAAATTGTTTTTTTTTTAAATTTCCCAAAAGTGCCCAAATCCACAAGACAATTTAGACCTTTCAGAGAGGAAGTTGGTATAGCTCATTTTGAACGAATTCTCTGCTGTATTGGAAAGCCTATAGGTGTGCTGGAAAAGACTTCAAGTCTTCGTTTAAAGAAGCCGTAGGTTTGATGTTTCTAGGATCTGTATGCCTTTTCATACAAACGATTAAGACGTTTAATACATAGATACTGTTGTGTAAAAGGTAATTACTTTTGATTCTGGGTTACCTTTAAACAACAATATATTATACGAAAAAAAAACTAAAAATATTTTACCAATATTTGTTAAACTCGTCTTTCGTATCTTTTCTTGGGAGGGGAACATACATTACATCATGAAGGACGCAAGACATAGTATTGTAACCAATACGTTCAAAATTTGAAAGTGTCAATAAATTTTAAATTCGCGATGAATATGACCAGTGGTAGATATCTTTTTAGAAACAAAGATTTCAACTTTCTATACAATCAATGTTTTGTTTCATTTACCTGTAGTAAAGTAAGTTTTGGATGTGTAAAAAAAAAATCATTAAAGCATCTCTCACACACACCTTTCTCTCCAGATGACGATGAGATTTGACGGATACATCGGATTTCCGGGTGGAATCATGGATGACGGTGAGACGTTGGAGTTTTGGTTAAACCGTGAACTTGAAGAAGAGATAGGGCTAGATCTCACCAGGCACAGCTTTACTAAAGAGGACCATGTTTTATCACACGTCATCCACAAAAAGAAACTGCTGCTGCATTTTTATTGCAAGAGAGTAACGCTAGAGGAGTGTTTGGAGATCGAGAAAAGAACCATCGACGCAGATGAGTATGGATTTGAGGTATGGTTGCCAAACTGCTATCCAGTGTGTGTGTGTGTGTGTGTGTGTGTGTGTGTGTGTGTGTGTGTGTGAGAGAGAGAGAGAGAGAGAGAGAGAGAGAGAGAGAGAGAGAGAGATGAGTGTGTGTGAAGGTGAATGTGCCTGTGTTTGAAATATGTCTGTGGGTGGATTTTTATCAGTATGTATTTATTTACGGATATGATGAATATCATAAGATGTAGACACCTGTGGATGTCCGGTTGTGTGGGTGTTTGTGGCTGCAGGTGTTTCAGAAGACGTGTTCACATGACTGTGTGAGATGCCAGGCCTGTAGCCAGCAATTTCAGAGGGGGGGGGGGGTCGTTTTCTGAAAAAGTGGACCTTTTACCATAAAATTCTCAAGTACATAGATCAAATTTTACCCAGAGTGGACCTTTTCCCAGCAAAAAGGGTGGTTCTTTCGAACCCCCCGACCCCCCCTGGCTACGGGCCTGGATGCATACAGGGTACCTGTATGAAACATGTGTCAAGCATGTGATTAAGATGTAGAAAATAAAACATTTATTGATGTACCTAATGATTTTTTGAACTTCAGGTTGTAATTTTTTATGTTTGGCCTACGATAATTATGTATTTGTATTAATTTGCATATTATATTATTTTTTCGTATATTAATTTTTGATAATTATGTGATATTCTTCAATGTTACTAAGCAAAAACCGACGTATTTATTTTTTCAGGTGTTAGGTCCTATACGGGTGCCTATGTTCACATTTAAAGATAATGAAAGAGGCCTTCCAATATTCCTTAGCAACAAATTCATAGGCAATGCCAAGGAAGATCTGCTGTACTGCATTGAAAGGGAGAACATCATGACGAAAGAAGAAATTCAGCTGGCACTTGAAAACTGCGAGAAATTTAAGGCAAGATATGTGAGATAAGTTAAGCAGTATTCCTTAGCAAACATGCTCCATATTTATTTTATTTAAGGGAAGGTTTTACTAAGGCAGCATAATGAATAAAGGATATAATTACACTTGCTTGTTGCGTATCTTAAATATAATGATATATAGCAAAATCGTCATTTCACAACCCTGCCTTCCATATATATGCTAGTCTAGACTAGTAATTGTGAATAAATATCTTACATCCTGCGTATAACATGTAGACATTCCCAATTTATTCACATTTACTAGATATCCATACCAAAACCAAGTTTTCCTTTGTGACATCAAGGTCATATTGGTAAAATGGCATGACACCTGCATTGCTACTTGCTATCATAAAATAAAGCTAGTATGTACCCAAAATGATTATAATTAATTATTTTCTGATGATAACCATATGTTATCAAATGGGGACACTGGAGTTAAGAATTTATTTAAGTTGCGATGTTCACATATAACGACAGTGTTACTGTTGCAGGGGGTCTCTTGCTACATGATTAATCTCTCTAATAAGATCTTTGTGGCAAATTATCAAGCATTTGAAGTAAAAAAAGTTCGAATGTGGATTCCACCTTTCCAATCAAAATCTGCAAATGAATAAGGGGAACATAGGGCCACGGAGGCCATGCATTGTGATAGAGAAGCAAGATAGATTGAAAGCAATATGACTATAAAAATGAGCTAGCAAAGCACACGCATACCAGATCGTAATCTTAGTGGTTAAAAATGATGAGAACAGAAGGTCATAAAGAGACTCTTACAATAGGCATTATATGTGATAGCCCGAATATTGGCAATGCTACGCAAGGTCACGCCATGCAGAAGCGTTTGCAGCGCGAATAATCCTTTACGTCTAGTGAACAAACAAAGCAATCTCTAAAACGCCTACGTAACTCGCTGTAGCTCGACACGCTCAAGATTGCTTTGTGTGTTTGTACTTAGAAATTAAAAGCCAATAAAAGCTCTTTCGACCTTATATTGGTTCGTGTGTGGACACGATTCGAGTCCGACGATCTAATCGATTTTTACACGTGTTGCGTCCAGATACACTCATATGGCAGATACGACTGATGGATGGGGATTTTTAGCTGATATTGAGGGGTTCGGTAGACCCGATGCAGAGGGAGATTTCGAGGAGGTTCCTTATAATGAAGCTTTGGGAAGGACATGGGGGAAGCAAGGCGGTAAACCGTATCGACATGCCGCCCATGCCTTCCTGTACGCTCTAGATGGCAAGAAAGTGTGGGGACTGTATGAGAATAAGGCAGTTATTTTGGTAGGACTCTGTTTAATCTCTCTCTCTCTCTCTCTCTCTCTCTCTCTCTCTCTCTCTCTCTCTCTGTGTGTGTGTGTGTATGTGTGTGTGTGTGTGTAAGAGATAAAGAAAGAAACGAAGGTTGATATGGATGTATTGCAACTCAGCCTGCCACTTGCCCAAAGACTTTTTTTATAGATCCCATACCCCCCTCCTAATGTAAGTAAATCGCGCATTATATAATATTATCCGTGGTTACTATATATCTTATCAGCATTGCATGTATGTCCAGTATATCCGCTTTTTATATATTCATTTTCAAGTTATGCCAACTTACCGTTTCAAATGTATTATAACACCAACATTACGTGCAAAGTATTTAACCTGCAATCAGCATTTATCTGTAATGTAAAATTAGATTCATTGTTTGTTAGGGAAAACCAGTTTTAAGCTTAGGTTATATATGCCACGGGAGCCATACGAAAATAATGGTATACGATATCTGTATTCATGACATCGAAAGTGGTTACGGGTGCAGCGATTATAGGCCTATGTTTACATTATGTGCGGGTGCCCTGTCACTTCTCCGACATGGTCTTAGGATTAGGTAGTATAGGGAAAATCGTCGGTTGAAATAAAGCATTTTTCATCGATATTATTTTTTATGTTGTAAAGATATTTTGATATATATATATATATATATATATATATATATATATATATATATATATATATATATAATTTAAAAGAGAATCATCCACCACCCCACCCCAACTCTACCCCAGGGACAGCCCCGCACACATCCCTTACACACACACACACACACACACACACACACACACACATTGATATTCATTCATTGTTGCAGATATCAAGGAAGGAGGTCCTTGAGGGTGAGCTTCTCTCTGTACAATGCGGGGAAGTGCGGGGTTATGCGATGACTTCCTATAGACAACATCTAGATATATTTTGTCAAAAGTTTTAGCTTGACAAAATCGTACAGGCTGTGGAAATCGTCAATCTGTGCGATTTTGCACGGCCACCGCCTGCCACTGCACAAACTGGGTTTTATTTTGATAGTATACGCGTGCACCGTGCGGACATTGCATGGCAAATGTAACCCAGGCTTAAAGCAGCGGTGACTACGTTTTGCAACATAGGAAACACTTTTTTTCATAAAAATGACACAGCACATTCATTCAAGGTACGCAGTGGGATGTAGCAAGAATGGTGTTTTGTTAGACAATTCATATTTATTTTTTAAGGGGTGATTAAAATCACCAAGGTATACCAAGGCATATTATATATTTAAACCGTTAAATGAAATGTTGGTCTATTAACATGTTTATTGTTTGTTTGTTTTATGTTAAGATGAACATGAGAGTAGACGGCTACATAGGATTTCCTGGCGGAATCATTGACGATGGAGAAACCCCTGAAGAAGGTCTGAACCGAGAACTCGAAGAAGAGATTGGTTTGGATTTAACCAAGCACAGTTTCTGTAAAGGCGATCACTTAGTATCACATGTTAACCACAGGAAAGGGATGGTGCTTCACTTCTATTGCAAGAGAGTCACATTGGAGGATTGTTTTGAAATAGAGAAAAGCACGCTTCATGCAAAGGAGTACGGTATTGAGGTAAACGTATTTTTTTATTTATAGTATGTCCATTTTACAAGACGGGTTTTGAACACACATTTATACGTCCTTGTCGTCTGTGGTCAAAACATGTCGTGTAAACAGCAATTTTTACGTAGGCACTCATACATGTAAATCATTTCGATATGCGGTCCCGGTGTGACAAGAATGCTAGTCCTAGGAAATGGAAATATGGGGTCCCATACGATTATTACAGGTGGTTAGTCAAGTAGGGGAGACCGGGGCTAGCTGGACCCCGGGGTAAGTCCCCCCCCCCCCCCCATCAATTTATGACAAAGTAACTATGGGGTAAAAGGATTGATCACATCATTTTGTAAAATGACCGTAGCCAGTAGTGCTAAGTGCTAGGGTCAAACTAGCCCCGGTCTACCCTATAGGGGTCAGTATGGGAGATGAAAGTCACCTGTACAACGTAGTGGAGAACGGATAAAGTTTCCTAGCGGACTACCATTCTTGTCACTATATCTTGTTTCAATATTATATGCCCAAAGATTGCATGTCTTTTTAATATTCTATTTCAAAGGTACTGGGTTCTGTGCGCGTGCCAATGTTCACGTACCCGGATGAAGAAAGGGGGCTCCCGATATTTCTTACCAACCGGTTTTGTGGCAATTCCAAGGAACAGCTACTGATGGGCATTGAAAGAATGAAGATAATGACAACAGAGGAAATTCAATTGGCGTTAAAACACAGTGAGAGTTACAATAAAAAGTTCAAATTGTGAATAAAATGACCGTTAGGTGTCGTTGAATTTCTCAGAGGTTCGATAAAATGGAATTGGAGGTATTAGCGCATCGGGAAACTCAAAGAAATGGTATATGCTGGACATATCAGTTATATCTTATTTTAGCTGAACAGATATACATGTAAAAAAACGTGTGTATCGGTAATCTTCCAAAAATAATTGACATCACGTGTATAGATCACAGAATGACAGATTATTGATATATTAATAAGTTCAAAGAAATGTGCTTGCCTGGATATCAGAAGACCGCTTGCTGGAACTCGAGTTGGATCACCCAAGAGATTTTTCACTGGATATTTGCAGATACAGTATATCTCTGACTATTCTCAAAAGGACCTCTCACGCAAGGTCAAATTGATAAATTACTTTTAAGAATATAAAGAAGAACCATTTTAAATGGCAATCCATCTTTCGGTCTTTTAGATCTTTAACAAGGTCAAGAATTCGAGATGAATTTAAATCAAACATATAACGATTTTTAATACAAGGAAGAGCGAGAGAATGAAGAGCATTTGGCTCTACCCACCAGGAGAGTAACAGAGGACAAAAAGCGTAGCCATACTCACATCCTGCCTATTGTACTCGTACCAATAAGCTACTAGGCTGTTTACAGGTCATCACCTCCCCTTTTTTGTCTTCCGTTCTTTGTTAAGCTTCGATTTGACTCCCATCGTTGACACACATTCATTGTCTCGTTTTCTGCTGGGTACATAGGTTCTGGGACCGTACTCTCGAATGTATAGCATGTGTCAAGAAATAAGAAACCGATTATCAGTTTTTTTAGTAAACCAAGGAGATGCATGTATCTCCTTGAGCAGGTAAACCATGGCAGGGGCGGATTTAGGCCGTCTTCTGGGTCTTCCAGAAGACGGTCAGATTTTCAAGTTTACATAGATAGGTATGTAGTTTTTTCTGTTGGGAGACGGTCAAAATTGGACGATTGATCAAAAAAGATAATTTGGAAGACTGTCAGAAAATAGCTCTGGATCCGCCCCTGCATGGCCGACCCCAACCTGCAGGAAAACAAACCAAATTTGCAGGCCGTTCGAAAACAAAAGATCTACCGTATCTGTCAAATTTTTAGGACGCAGACCGAGACTTTGACGAATTTGTCCAAGAATGAGATGACTTGTGTAGCAAAATGTGAGACTTACTTTCATACCTGACACTTAATAATCTAAAGAAAGTATCCGTCTTCCCGAATTAGTTATTAATTAAACAAGCATGTAAACAGATTGTTTTGCCACGAAGTTCACCGCGTTCTTAGTCTCATGCAATTCAGAGCATGTATCTTGGCAAATACACCGTCCTTGTAATGCAGCGCTAAACCAAACGAGTTTAGTGGGTCCTTCATCAGTCATTCTCTGCATCACAGCTAAGTATAAAGACACCAATTCTGTACAAAATTTAATTCTCACAGTACGTACACGTATACAGAAATGTGCACAGAAAAGAAAGAGTAATATCTGTAAACAGCTTGGGAAAAATAAAAATGTAGCCCTAGTAGATGGTAAGTCGCTGAAAAAACTTTTTTTTATCTTAAAAGGTCTTCTATTGTTACTCGTTACATGTGCGTACTGTGTGCACACCACATTATAGTACTCTAATGGATCAGGGAATTGTATCGTAGTAATAATTCCCTGACTACGTTATAATTCCCTGGCTGGATCAAAGGTGTCATCGTGACTATTCTGAAGTAGGTATTACGGTAAACTATTTCACACAAATTAAGAACACAAACAGGACAAAAACACAAGTTGTCATTTTTTAAACTTTATTCAAGTGAAACAGCGATTTTAATCCTAAAACAATACCAGCAATAACAAGCGATTGTTGGAGTACGGTATATTTTACAAATTAGATAACCAAAGACTGCAATATGGATCCTTATACGTTTGAAATTATACATTTTTTACACATGAAATATCACTTGTCATTATATTTGTGATATAATTGTCTAAAACCGGTTTATCAATTTAGTGTACAATCTGTCACTCTCATCCTTTCTGCATTTCACAAGCAGTCCTCTAGCTAGCATTTTCAAAGTGGGATGGGGGGGGGGTGTCTTTTTTCTGAAAAAAAAAGGACCTTTTAACCGCCTTAGTTGACCCCAAATTAAATTTCGATTCACAATGGACCTTTTACGACCAAAAGGGTTGTTCCTTAAGACCCTCTGCCTACAAGGCCGATATGGGTTAATCAGTCCAAAAAACATGTAATACCCTTTGCCAAGGCCGGATATCAATTTTTCACTGGATATTCTGCTGATTAATTATGTGCTCTTAATTTTTTTAGTACAACATATCCATATTTATATGACAGTGATGGCTATAATGCTAATGACAGACCAAAACAATATTCTTGCACTAAATGCTCCTGCTTCACAAAACTTTTTGCTCATAACTTAATTACTTACCACATACACAACTACACACATATGAAATTAATCCTTCATGGAAATATGAATTACAAGAAAATAACAGAAAAAAGATGACTTATAATTCTTTAGAGGGAGATTTAGTGGGCCTACTGGCCTCCAATACAATATAACTGCACTTTCGACAAGACATATATATCATAAAGACAAATGTGTATTCTGATTTCAGATATAGCCTTTGAAATCCCGTCAGCTTGTCACAGGCAGTCTCTTTTTTATTGTGTAGACATCCCTGGGGCCCCATTTCACAAAAGAACTCAAGCATGAAAATTGGTCTAAACTTTTTAAGACCCAAATTTTACTCAGTTTTGAATTATAATGTCCATTTTATATCAAGGGAGACTTAAGTCATTTTTCAGACTTATTCTTATTTAAGCAGACTGCTATTATGGATTTATCTTGAACTAAAGTCAAGTAAGTTTTCATCTTGTGTTACAGACCAAATTTCAAGCTATATCTCTTATTATAAAACATCTCATATCTGTTCTGTCAATACTGAGAGCTTGATGATGGAATCCAGTGTTGGATTGTAGTAGATGTTCTCTTCACCAATCTCCTCTGAAGCTGAAAAAAAAAAAATTTATGTAAAACCCATGGACTACAATGCTATGAAAAATAACACAAACTAATGCACTGTATTGGTACACAACTGCAGATCTATTAAACCAGCATCCATGGGCATATGCTGAATTTTGTTAAGGGGGAGGGTGGCAGGAAAAGAAATATAAAGTGGTTCACAATAACAATTTATATATTATACTATAATATACTGGTATAGGGCACAGGTAAGAAAAATTGTTAGAGTTTTGTTTCATTTTGCTCATTATACTGTTTCATTGCTTATCTTTTGTTTTTCTTAAGGGTAAGGGGTGGGGAGTGGGGGGGGGGGGGGGGGGGGTAGAGAGCAGGGGTAGAAAGTAGTGCCCAAGTGTCTCCCTGAATCTGCCATTTCATTGTGCCAGAGGAGCTTGGTTCAGCCCACTTTGTCTAAAACACAATCGAACTGCTGCTGAAATACATATAAGGCTAATGTGTTAGAGAAGATTAGGGAGCACAATTCTGACAATCTGTACAATTGAGCCCAATACAACCTCCACATTTCATACTTTATGTAGCTTTATTGTATTTTATGTCTCATCACTTGAAACACTTTCATAGATTCACAGCATTGTTTTTTTTAAATAATCCATTATTCAAAATATCAAAGGCAACTTTGTTACCTAACTAGTATAACAATTTTACACTAGCTCAGTTTTTCAATAATATATTCATTATCTTTTTTTTCAAATATTCTCAAATTCTTTTTGAATTAGTAGCCACTTCAACATGATCACCATAACCTTATACAATCTGATGTCTCAAAAGTTCTGCCCGCCTTCCATTACCTCTAAATTAAGAGTATTAAGTGAAACATTTCACTTCAAGAGGTTATTTCCGAATTGGGTACTAACCTGTTGAGATGATCTCTGGTTTGGAGAAGGCAGATGGTTTCTTCTTCTTTTTCAGGATGATTTTCTTCATACAGCCTGCTGTCTCCAGTATCTAAAAATTCAAACAGTTATTAGAAGCCAAATTCTTATCAAACACTGGCATGTTCTGAGACAAATCATTACCATGAAACCATGTATAAGAACATGAGTAACTACTTTTCTTAATTGGCTGTTAAAAAAATCATTTGAAAGATCTGAAAAGATACATATTATTATAAATATAAAATGAATTGACAATAATAAAAGAACATTAAAAATGTAGAAAACTTCCAGAAATGAAACATCTTTATTAATTTCACTGCTGAGGAAATTCATTAAAACATGAATGAGAATATGTACTTAATCAACGACAAATGGTTTTGCAAAAATTTACGTTAATAAAAGTATAATATCTTTCTCTTGGCTGTGGCAAACCAATGATGAACCCTTATGATGATAACAAATATGATTCTTAATCAAATAATAACACAATATGTACCCTGTGAATCATACCTCTAATAACTCCAATGCCACTACCGGTTGCAGTATGGGATTGAAGTGCTTGTATATGTCCTCCCTGATACTTCCAGGGTGCGAGAGAATGTACAACATTATTCCCTCTATTATCCTCTTAAACATGGTCCTATTAAGTCCACCTTCTGGTTTCTTCCATGGACGAGACATTAAGTGGACTGGATCAAACATCAACCTGACATAGATAAATACATATAATTTCTAAATATTCATTGAATCAAAATAAACTAACTGTATGTGTAGGTCTGTATATCATTATAAAAATGCTTTTTAGCCTTTAAAAGAGTGTGATATATCAATTTTGATGATATAAAAAGCAGAACTGCCTGCCTGCACTCAATCATCTTTGTATTTAGAAAAAAAGGGAAAAAAATATGCAGCCAGAGATTCTATAAAAAAATCTTGAATATCAAATTTTACAATCTCCAAATGTGCAAAGAAATGTGACAATTAAAACAGCAACAGCTCAGCAATTGGGATTACCAATATACACCATGACAGACGTACATTCTTGCAAATCTGGTAAGGGTAAGGTTACATTTCGCCTTAAATGATTGGTTACTGGTACTGTACTCTTTAACAGTAGGCTAAAGACAGGCTGTTGGCAAAATCTTTTGTGTGTGTGTGTGTGTGTGTGTGTGTGTGTGTGTGTCAGGAGCGGATTAAGGGCGTCTTCTGGGTCTTCCGGAAGACGGTCAGATTTTCAAGTTTACATTGACGGGTATCTATTTTTTTTTTCTGTCGGAAGACGGTCAAAAATGCAGGATGAATCAACAAAGATAATTTGGAAGACTGTCAGAAAATAACTCTGGATCCGCCCCTGTGTGTGGGTGGGTGTGGAGGGGGGGGGGAGGATCAAGCTGCATTAAATTACTTACTTTCCTTGTTGTTTTGCCCTCTCCATCTCCCTTAGCCTACTTTTCCTTGAAGATCTGATCATAGGTGTACCCCTTTCACTGAGCTTCTCTTCCTGGAATATGGGCTCATCTTGGACAGAAGACTGGACAGTGCTGCCCTCTTGTTGTTCTGAAGCACACAACATCAATACATTCAACTAACAATTGACACTGTCTTGCGGTCATCTTGTGTGAAACAATGTACAAATACATACTATTAATCATTTCACAGTCAACAAAGCATGATCCAGTTATCTGAGTTTGCATCAAACCCATGTAATCAATTGCAAACTCACTGACTCCAGTGGCTTACTCATGAAGCATGGCAGTGAGCTAATAGTCAGAAACGTTTTATTTGACAAGTGCTGATGGATGAGCTCACCTTATCTTCCACTCACACCGAGAGATATTACTAATACAACCTGTCAACCTCTGCTTTAGAAACCTATGTTACAATACATCAAAGCCACAGACAAGATAAAATGCCCAAATAAACTTGCTAGAGACAAGACAAAGTAGTCCTACATACACGAAGGGTACGAAGTACATGGTCATGAAATTCCTTTGTTCTGCAAATGAAATAACTCTTCAATATTTCCTATTATATATTGCAGCTCCTGTCGACCAAGATGTCCTTTGAGTAATAAGCAATAACACCAAGGAAAGGTGATGTTCAATCATGAGTTTCAGCTAATAAAAGCCAAAGGAAAACATTTATTCCACTACATTTTCTTTCAGATAATGATAATGTGAGTGTTAAGGTGAGGTTCGACTTTCGCTCAATCTACTGCAATTCTCACTAAAACCATAATACAAATTAATAAATACATTTTAATAAGTGATAATGATTCTTTGCATACATATACATACATACAGATTCTTGGTCTTTCCCAGTCAGCCCTTCTGTGCTTCAGATAACAAAATCAGTAGCAACTCAATTTGGCCATCACAATTTCATCAAGGGTTAAATTTTGAAAAGAAAACTGGCTGAGGTGTACTAGACTCCAAATGACTTAAGTCTGCAGTCTCTTAAAGAAAACACCTAGCTATGCGTGTACAGTATATACACCTGGGAAAAAACCTAAGTTGTATAAATTGTGTCCCTTTCTATTGTTCCATGTTTATCATTCCAACACCGCAGGGACTCTTGCTGAATGCAGTCAGATAAACACATTTTCTGTTTTTTACTTGGCGTATTTTACTCAAGGGGAGATTTGTTTATCTGCAGCAAGAGTCCACACAGAATTGGATAGATCTATGTAGGATGACAGTTTCATTAGCAACGAGCCCTTACATAAAGTATGTAACTGAACTGGCTCTATTAAGCCTTCTCCTCTACTTGAATACACTTACATAATAAAATGAAATCAACAAAAAGGTAATTTTTTTTCTTCAGTCTTTGTAACACGGTACAAGCCTTATGTTACAAAAGGCACCTGAATCAGAAAGAAAAACACAAAAAGGTGAAGTTTTTTTTCTTCTTTACAATCAGCCCCATGCATGAAATCCTCAGGAAGTTTCGACTTGGATTGACTTGATGTAAACATTGTTTTCCTTGGCCTGAGGCAAGTTGTAAAACCAGAACCACTGTAGTATCAATCATACGCTCATAATTTTACATGCTTCATTTCCATGTTTGACCTTATTATCTGCTGTTTTAATGGCTTCAAAGATTGGACAGACCATTTGCCTGTGGGTGGGAAATTTTAGAATATGGCCAATGAGCATATATAATTATTTTTCTTATTTCCATGTTCTTTGTTGGGAATAAAACCTTAAAGTTTAAAATATCAAATAGAAAATAGAAAACCAAGAGCAGACTTCCAGAATAAAACGAGCTGGAACTGCTTCACTAACACCCCATTTCCATAGATTAGATCGACCTACTTTAGATTGACCTAACTCCCTGGGGGTTCACGCTAAATAGCTGTCAGCCGGGCAGACACGAAAGTTAATTACCCCCTTACAGCTTGTAGTAGGCGGGACGGACATTTAAGTCGGATTATCTGAAAGTAATCTAGTGAGACTCCCCGCGGGGATAGATCGATCTAAAATCTATGGGAATAGAGCCTAACACAAACCATTAGAAAGTCAGTCAACATAAAAATGATTGAAAATCTAATTTTTTTATTCCTTATTTTGGTTTCCTATGATTTGAACCAGCAATATATGCTTAAACTACAAGAATTTTTTAAATAGAGCAATGCAGCTTGGACTGACTATGTTGAAACTGCTGTGTTTAGTACATTAACCAAGCTTTCAGCTCAAACACTGTACCAGAAACAATAGATCTTTATAGATGCATTTCAATTTAACATTGTTATTTCTTATATACAATATCTATACAGTGATTAATGATGAATTTTTAAACTGGGAAACAATCTGAAAAATGGCAAATATATGAACTTACAGGAAGACTAGATGCCAGAGCAAAAAGTGCAAGTAATGATAAAGAGAAAAATAGCATGACAGCTTAGTACCTTCATTGTCAGCATACTGCAGATCTGTTCCCAATGTTTTACTGGTTGATGACGAGACTGTCTCAGTGTCCTCGTGTGACAGGACATGGTCAGATTGCACCTGTACATCATCAGGAGACAGTTGCTGCTGGTTGCCCTCAGAGACCTATAAGATGTACAAAGCAAAAAACAGTCAGAAGTTTGTATGGTAGTTTTATTGAAAAGTTGTAGGAAAACCAGCTTACAGTCTGAAAAATGTTGGGAATTGAAACTAGACAGCAAACCTTGCATATGTACACTCATGAAAAATTAAGAAACAGATTGAAAGGGACTACCAGATACCCAAGTACATGTCTTTACATCGATCCACACATCAAAAACTTCTTGCATTGATACTCCAAGTCAACTCACCTCCCCTGGTGACAAATATTCTCTGGAACCACGACCTTTCAAGTTGCGGAAAGAGTGGGTGACCCAGGGGGCGCTGTGTTCATGGCAGATGTATCTCACTATCGTGACACCAACTTTGAGAATCTTAAAGAGAAAAAAAGGAGAATTTTCTTAGTTAGTTTGTCTTATAATTCATATAAGATGTGCCCATACAGCATGTGCTTTTCTATTTTTTAAATTTTGTTTTTGAACAGTGAATCTAGTAGCTGGACACGTCACCATCACAACAATTTCAATATCTGCAAAGGAAGAGAGCATTACTGGTAAACACGGGATTATAAAAATACAGATATCATTTTGGTAATACACAATCCATGCATAAATAGTGTGATGCATAGCCAGTGGCAGCCCTACTGAAAGGAAAATTAGACACGTTTTATAACACTACGCTTATTCCAACAGTTTTCTTTTTTCATTTTACTTTTTAAAATTAATTAAAAATATCAAGACTGATCACTTTTTTTTAGAAATGCACAACAATGTATGCTACAGCACACAATAAATCTTACAAAAACTTAAAGAATCTTTTTATTTTCAGAATTGCCAACAAAATATTTATCAGGGGCAAAATTATAAATTGATGCCGTGTTCATTTATTTGTTAATTACCGTAATTTTTTTATTTCGGATCAAATCGCACAAGAAATGTTCACGCCTTGAGCAATGCTTTTACTTAGGAAAATATCAATCATTACGAAACTGATTCATATTTTAATTGGACAAAAACATTAATTCACGCCCACCTCAACATAAAAACTAGTTCCGGCGGGGATGCATGCTAGCAGACAATTAACAGATCATAACTGCTTTTTTTGCCTTTTCCTAACATGACTGCCAATTCCTAGCGATACATTGTTCATTGTTGCAAAAGAAATCGTGACTGTGAAACCTGTCAAAGTCCGGATGCCCTTCCCGTTGTCTGCTCCTAGAACATTATCTGCATCACTACTTATGACTTTGATTGATGAACAAAACGAAAATGTGACGCTGTATGGTGTGCTATCCAATAAAAAGAACATGCAGTTACAGAGAACTTAGTTTTGGGTGGGTTTAGAGTTTACATGTATTTTTTATTACTATAAACAATGCAGACAACGAAAGACCTTCCTTGACAATTTTGAATTACCAACAAGACACCTTTGGTCATGGGCAAGAAACGGAAACCTACAGCAAAATATCAATGTTCGTCACACACTGCATCAGTGATGGCATATGAGGAAGAAGAATTGCAATAAAAAGTCTTTAAACAAAATTTTTGTTCATTTGTTTTTAAAAAATACTTTTAGAGCAGGGATGGGAAAACGATTATTAAACAGTTTTATCTGAAAAACATTTAACTGCTGACAGAATCCAATAATTATCACCAAAAATGTACATAATGCAGTCTTGAACTTTTTCAAGCTGAGTTACTTTAAATGCCTACTGTATAAAAAAAGATTGGATTATGGACTGTTTGATGAATTATGCAGTGTGACCTTTCTCAATAATTTGCCATGCACCTGTAGCATCTTTTTTTTTCAGTAGCATACATATTTTCTTAAATGATATATCACCTAAGTATGCAGAATTGTGGCAACTTGATCACGGAAAAATGTGGACTTACTATTAATATTCCCTTTAGTTTTCGTATTAAAAGGTTAAGGACAGATATAACTGAAAAGTCAACATATCAATATTCTCAGACATTTTGAGAAAAATCCAAACTCATTTCTAGATCTGTTCAAGTAAAATCGGTAAAAGATGGACATTTTACACTGAAAGAAAAAAATGGGCAAATAATTACAAACTGACAAACATATTAAAGAAATAATATACTCTTTTCAATAAAGAAAACATTTAAAATAGTTTTTCAACTTTCCTAAATTTGTACAGCCCCTTTGACAGTTACATTCAGAGCATCACGAAAATAAGTCTTGTTCAGATTTTACTTAATTTTATTCACAATAGATAAACATATGTACATGTTTACATCACAATACTAAAAATTACAACTTTTTTTCCACATACACAATTAAGTTCCCTCTTTGAGCAAGTACGTGTTGTACATTTGAATGTCTAAACAGTTTCTTTAATATTAATTAGCAATTCCAGGTAAATTCTTAATAAATATCTTGAATATTTAAATACAGATATCAGCAACTGTCTACCCGATTTGAGCTAATTATGAGAATGATTAAGGTAGTCAGAGTTCACCATACAGTGTTAGACATTTCATGACAGACAAAAAGAGGATTGCAGATTCACAACCCTAACACAAACAGCTTTTAAAACTGAAAGGAAAAAGACCTCACCAATCTAAATGTTAATTTTTAATAATAAGCATGCTGAATTTTACACTCCAGTTGTATTAAAACATGTATATAGCCCTCAAACAACTGAAGGTACTACTAATACATATCATACATATCTTAAACATACCAAGAGTGCAATAACTGAATAATATCTGAAAACAATTGAAACCATTAAAGTTTCCTTAAAATGTGCTCAAAACAATATAATTTCAAGCAATGGCCTGTAGCTGACAGAAATATACACCATAAAAGTAACTTTTATTCTACTTAATTTGAATGGCATTCATTTATTCGTATTAGTGCTGTTCGCATACAAGATATACACAACCTTTCGGCATTTATTGAAAATCTTAACAGGCATCTTAATACAAAGTCACATTTCACTTTACTTAACTAATGCATCTATGAAAAAAATTAGACTTTAGACAGTCTTTTTGAGCCAATTCAAAACACACAGCACCCAATTGCCTTTACAAGTTCAAGGTCAGTCAAGGTCATCTAAGGTCATCTCATCAAATTGATAGAGAGGCTCTTTGGCAAGAAAAGGTTGTGATTAATGATCACTGTAAGTGTTTTACTTGGCCAATCCCTGTGAAATGTATGCTGTATATGTGCACTATACCAAGAAGACATGTCTGCATTATATAATATAATTATAATTGATACAACTTTGTTAGTAATGAACTCCTATAAAATACTTTGTACCACAATTAATTTCAAATTTTGTTTAACTTTTCTGATGTCATTCACCTCAGTTTTCCTTTAGACCAATAATGTTCCTCACCAATCTAGAACATGTGCATATTCCCAGTGTGGATAAAAAGCAGGTGTGCGAGCAAGTGTGCATGTCTGCATGTATATGCGTCTAGGGAAGAAACAACAAATTGTCTGTCATCATTGGGCTTTCTGTCCATTTGATAAAATTTACATTTTTCCTCCTGTGAAAACACTTAATCACAAATATTAATACTCAAACACCTTATACCCTGTATATGTTTGGAGATAAAGATAAACACAAGAGGAAGAGAAAACATTTTTTAAATTGCTCATACCAGCACTGGACTCTTTGTTAGTACACAGATGGTGTTTTAAAAAGTTAGTCAGGATAAAAATGTTGTGATAACTAAATTTCTATACGTCAGCCATGGTGTCATGTCGGCATTTGTGCAAGTTTTGTCTTCCAAAAAACCAAGGATCCTTTTCTACTAAGTTAACCATAAAATACTAAAAGGCATTCAAAGTTATAACAATAGTTTCTTCAAGCAACAATAAAATAAATGGTTATTTCCACTCTTCCAGAATTATTTCTCTTATTACAAGACAATTTGCAAAATACCATGGCTCGTTATAGCAACGAATTAAATTAATAATCTTCCATTCAAAACCACAATAAATACCATTGTGGCCACAACAAGTACCATGGGGGTTAGCAAATTGAAGAATATCTCACTACATCAACAGTACACATTATCAACTTGATGTAGTCTTTTTTTTTTGTCTTAACAGTTTCACCTGCCCCCCCTCCCCCCCCAAAAAAAAAAAAAAAAAANTGGAAAAATGTGGACTTACTATTAATATTCCCTTTAGTTTTCGTATTAAAAGGTTAAGGACAGATATAACTGAAAAGTCAACATATCAATATACTCAGACATTTTAAGAAAAATCCAAACTCATTTCTAGATCTGTTCAAGTAAAATCGGTAAAAGATGGACATTTTACACTGAAAGAAAAAAATTGGCAAATAATTACAAACTGACAAACATATTAAAGAAATAATATACTCTTTTCAATATAGAAAACATTTAAAATAGTTTTTCAACTTTCCTAAATTTGCCCCTTTGACAGTTACATTCAGAGCATCACGAAAATAGTCTTGTTCAGATTTTACTTAATTTTATTCACAATAGATAAACATATGTACATGTTTACATCACAATACTAAAAATTACAACTTTTTTTCCACATACACAATTAAGTTCCCTCTTTGAGCAAGTACGTGTTGTACATTTGAATGTCTAAACAGTTTCTTTAATATTAATTAGCAATTCCAGGTAAATTCTTAATAAATATCTTGAATATTTAAATACAGATATCAGCAACTGTCTACCCGATTTGAGCTAATTATGAGAATCATTAAGGTAGTCAGAGTTCACCATATTCAGTTAGACATTTCATGACAGACAAAAAGAGGATTGCAGGTTCACAACCCTAACACAAACAGCTTTTAAAACTGAAAGGAAAAAGACCTCACCAATCTAAATGTTAATTTTTAATAATAAGCATGCTGAATTTTACACTCCAGTTGTATTAAAACATGTATATAGCCCTCAAACAACTGAAGGTACTACTAATACATATCATACATATCTTAAACATACCAAGAGTGCAATAACTGAATAATATCTGAAAACAATTGAAACCTCAAAACAATATAATTTCAAGCAATGGCCTGTAGCTGACAGAAATATACACCATAAAAGTAACTTTTATTCTACTAAATTTGAATGGCATTCATTTATTCGTATTAGTGCTGTTGGCATACAAGATATATACAACCTTTCGGCATTTATTGAAAATCTTAACAGGCATCTTAATACAAAGTCACATTTCACTTTACTTAACTAATGCATCTATGAAAAAAATTAAGACTTTAGATGGTCTTTTTGAGCCAATTCAAAACACACAGCACCCAATGGCCTTAACAAGTTCAAGGTCAGTCAAGGTCATCTAAGGTCATCTCATCAAATTGCTAGAGAGGCTCTTTGGCAAGAAAAGGTTGTGATTAATGATCACTGTAAGTGTTTTACTTGGCCAATCCCTGTGAAATGTGTGCTGTATATGTGCACTATACCAAGAAGACATGTCTGCATTATATAATATAATTATAATTGATACAACTTTGTTAGTAATGAACTCCTATAAAATACCTTGTACCACAATTAATTTCAAATTTTGTTTAACTTTTCTGATGTCATTCACCTCAGTTTTCCTTTAGACCAATAATGTTCCTCACCAATCTACATGTAGAACATGTGCATATTCCCAGTGTGGATAAAAAGCAGGTGTGCGAGCGAGTGTGCATGTCTGCATGTATATGCGTCTAGGGAAGAAACAACAAATTGTCTGTCATCATTGGGCTTTCTGTCCATTTGATAAAATTTACATTTTTCCTCCTGTGAAAACACTTAATCACAAATATTAATACTCAAACACCTTATATATGTTTGGAGATAAAGATAAACACAAGAGGAAGAGAAAACATTTTTTAAATTGCTCATACCAGCACTGGACTCTTTGTTAGTACACAGATGGTGTTTTAAAAAGTTAGTCAGGATAAAAATGTTGTGATAACTAAATTTCTATACGTCAGCCATGGTGTCATGCCGGCATTTGTGCAAGTTTTGTCTTCCAAAAAACCAAGGATCCTTTTCTACTAAGTTAACCATAAAATACTAAAGGGCATTCAAAGTTATAACAATAGTTTCTTCAAGCAACAATAAAATAAATGGTTATTTCCACTCTTCCAGAATTATTTCTCTTATTACAAGACAATTTGCAAAATACCATGGCTCGTTATAGCAACAAATTAAATTAATAATCTTCCATTCAAAACCACAATAAATACCATTGTGGCCACAACAAGTACCATGGGGGTTAGCAAATTGAAGAATATCTCACTACATCAACAGTACACATTATCAACTTGATGTAGTCTTTTTTTTTGTCTTAACAGTTTCACCTGCCCCCCCTCCCCCCCCAAAAAAAAAAAAAAAACATCTAGCAAATGGCAAGGAATTATTTAATTATTTTGGCAAGGCAGGTTTATTTATCATACACATCTGAAAACATAGAACAATCAAAATACAATTGATTGTTTTGACATTTGATCCAATTTGTGGGGTCAACATTGTATAACATGGGGTAGTGAAAACACAGTCAAACCATGTCTGCCTTTAATATCAGAAAAACAGAGAAAAAATTACCAAACGCAATTCAAGTTCTCTATCAACACCATCTACAGATTCAGGCAAGAAAAACATCAGAAGTCAAAATTATGTTAGTGTGTGTATTTATGTTGAGTAATCCAATTGTGTCAAGTAATTGTTTAGGCACTGTGTGAGAAGTCCGGTTAGTGTTATACTGGGTAAAAAGTCATGATGCAGGACTTATATTTTTTGGTTATGATACAAATTGTACACAGTGTTTAATAGATCTTTGAAATAAGTTTGTAATAGATTTCCACAGTTATTGTATTACAGACAACAAATATTTCCAATTAAATGTACATAAATAAATAAATAAATAAATAAATATGAATATTAAAGGGGCTTAATATTCTCACAATCTTTAAATGAAGAATAATCTAAGTATTAAGGATGATGAACCCAACAATATATTACAAAAAAATGAGTTTTTTTTTGTGTATATGGACATGATGCTAGGTTGAATTTTCAATGAAAAGCCTGTCTGGAGATTACCAGAAAGGGGGGGGGGGGGGGGAGATGGGATGGGGGGCAGATATGTAAACGTAGGCCAGACAAAATGGTTACAGAGGGGTGAACCTCTGTAAGCAGGGTCCTTATGCGCGATTTAGGTTTGGGTTTTAATATATGACATTTAACAAAACATAGCAGCTAAATTTTAGGGTTAGTCAACTAAGGGGAGAGGGGATATGCTGGTTATCTGATTTTAGCAGCCTATGCCAAGCCCCAAAACAGTCAAATTTTAGTGAAACAGTCCCCTGGGTATTGGAAGAAAATGAGGTCATGTTCTTTAGCCAATTTACAACATATCTAGATTCATGTTTAATCTTATTATGTTCAGTATTTTGAAGATTCTTCCCTCCAAGCATTACTTTAAACTTAAGTTTTTTTTAACAAATCTACCATCTTACAATCTATGAAAATTTTAACCCTGAGATATTGAATATTCAAATATGTTTCTCTTCTCACATGCAGTAAAATAAATAAATAAATAAATAAATAAATAAATAAATAAATAAATAAATACAAATTAAATCATAAAGGCAATGTTATATACAGGTACTGTATCAGGAGCTGGTGTGGATGAAATGTCAGCCCCCCCCAATATCCCCATGTTATTGGAGAAGGCATTAAGTAGCACCAGTCTCTAATAATATCAAATGAGCAAAAATATGATTCTTTTTTGGTATTTCAAAACACATGGTAACTATTCATTCCATTAAACCTACTCTGTATCAATGGTTTAAAATGTTGTGTCATAAACAGGGATGTGATATAATAATGGTTTAAAATGTTTTGTCATAAACAGGGATGTGATATAATAAAATATTATTTTATGTGTTCTTCATAAATTAAGGACTGTACATATTCATAGGTTGCACTTGTAATCTATCAGCCAATATATAACAACATAAAAAGCACACACTGCACATCGGACCTTTATATAACAAATCATCAATTATCCTTGAAATTTCAGCAATTATTCCTTTACTATTAAGGTATACCCTTTCCAAAACAACCGAGAAAATAATGAATTATAAGCAAATGTAGTTTCAAGTATGAAATTTGATTTTTATCATCAAAAGTTCAACTTATCAATCTCTGTCATCATAACAAGAGACAAAAAAAAAAAAAAAAAAAAAACTACATTCTTTAAACGGTTTCAGATAGGGTATTCCTTGGTGATGCAGGTATAGAGTTGTTGAAAATTTCTATAAATTGCCTTTCCTTTGCTCATATGTAAAAATCAAACAGGCACTATAACTGTCTTTAAAACACTCCCAAGCATTTGGCTACAGCTTGTTTTTATGGTAGAAGCATGCAACAATTAACAGCAATCCTTCATGTAGTGCATTGTTGTGTATTTAGAGTCTCAGTCAGAGAGAATATGGGCAATTTGTTACAATTAAAGTACTAATTAAACTGCATGTAATATTGCAACCGCTTTAAATTAATCAGTATTTTTAATTCCACTGCTTGTAACTTTTTTTCCACTCACTTCATGTCTGCCATCAAAAATATATATACACTATATTTACATGTGGATTTTTTTCAATGTGCACGAAAAATTAAAACAGATTAAAACTATTAAATACCATATAATGTTATTAATTGGCAAATCATTGTTAAGATTATGAGTCAACCTGTGATCTATCAATGATTGCCTTTGATGTAAAATCCCAAATGCTAAGTTTGTATTATAAATCCACAATGGGGGAGTTGTCATCGGTTTTCAGCAGAAGTTTTTGGGATTTTCCATTATGTGCATAGTTATTATTACTTGACTCGGCTGTCTCGCCTGGTCTGTTTTTTAAGGGAAGCAATGCCATGGTGACTCCATTTGCTGTGCGTTCTTCACTAAAAGGGCACTCTGTGTATGTTGTATGACCTTGACTTTGCCACTGTCTTGTGCTCGTAGACGACATGTTACTTTCTCTGCGATGTGTTCGCATGGTGCTGTCCGCATGCGACAGTGCGCACAAAGTCTCCTTGTCAATACAAGGCCTGAAGAAAGTTGTCAGTAACTCTCTGCGGAACTTCTTGCCAAAGAAGTAATATGGAACAATGTTGATGGCGGAATTTAATGCCACCAAAAAATTCCCCACCTCATTATAAATAAATACCGCTGTTGAAAAAGAAGCATTAATATCAAAGGCCCAGATTTCTCTTGCTATCAAGGCTGGCACTTGGCATATGAAAAATACCATAACCACACCTATCAGCATTACTGTAGTATTGTTTTGGTATTTTTCCTGTGGATTGAGCTCTCGGGCAAGTTTTCGAGATTGTCGAACAGCGTGGATAAGAAAAGCGTTCAAAACAGCCAATGCCAAGAATGGAACTCCGCAGACAAACACAAGGTAAAGCCATGAGTGGACAATCTCTCGGAAAACGTAATCATTTCCCAGTTTAGTTAACTGGTACACAGTTTTTGTTCCCAAAAACTCAATTTCATTTGTCTCATATTCGAAGAATCTCACCAGATTGAAAAGTACTCCTAGCACAGAAATTCCACACACAACCTTCCTTGCTCTTGATTTTGAGCAATATTTCTCAGCTTTAAATGGATGGCAAATCATTATGTACCGATCTACAGTAAAAGCTAATGTCAGCCATACCGAAGTCACTTGAAACATAATAGCAAGTGGGTGCACATAAGGGAACAGGTACGCATAGTATACACTATAACTTGGCCCATAAAATTCTCGCTCCCTTTCTGGGATTTTTGTATCCTTTGAGAACAAGATCATGGTCATAAGTAACACCAAGGCGTCACAGGCCGACAAAGCAGCCAAGTACGTATATGTTGATGATTTCATGCTTTTTCGGGTTAGCACAATGGCAGACATTATGTTTGCAATGATCCCGAGGACACAAACAATCATCCCGCAGACGCCTAATAAGTAGAATGTCACAAGAGCATGTGTGAATTGTATTTCACTGTCTTCCGCGTATGGAGGTACCGACCAGTTCTTCCAATAATTGTTATCAATCAGGCCAAAGGTCATGTTTTTTTCTTCTAAAAGTGTCATGTAGTCGGTATTGTCATCTGGGATTTGTGTGCTAGTTAGCCCATACTTCTGTTCAAAAATGCGCAAAATAAAATCATCTGCTGTTGTTCCCATTCTGTTGATGAAGAAAATCTTCCAAATAAAAGAGAATTTAAAACACTGTTCCTGTTGATGATTTTTTCCCTTTTATAAAGGATTTTAAATGAGCAAAATGTACTGCTGATTTCTTTCCTAAAATGCCCTCTAGGTCAAGTCTTCTTTGACTGTGTCATCAGGTGTACTAGTTCCAGCAAGTTAAAGGGAGTATGGCAAACTAAATGGAATCCACAACCTCACTGAATCCTCAAATGAAAACACAGCTGATCAATTGGTGGAAGCATCTTCAGATTCTGATTACCCAAAAGCCCTATCAGTGTGTATATAAACTGTACTTATTAGTAGAAATTGGGAAGTTGATCAGCTTTGAATTCGAATGTATAAGAACCATCCTTCTGACGTAGTCTACAACACTAGGAATGGACAGTTTGTTTTTCTTGCAATTTACCTGCATGCAGTCGGTGTTGTCAGCTTAAAACTTACATAATAACGCTGGGCGATCTCTTGGAAAATAGCCCACAAAATGATACATGAAATCAATGGCAATGTCAACACCTTTGATCAGTTAACATAAACTGAGCCAACTGTTTTCAATGTACGTTTCTTCCTGTGCAGAATCTTCAACAGGCAAGATGGATGGTCAGAGATCGATAGTTCTCTTATCAAAGTGTCCTTTTGCGGTCAATCTTGATGAGGTCAATCGTTCCAGAAGAAAAAAAGATAACCAGCTTCAGCAATGTTTTCTCAGTAAAGATCTCTCTTGATCATTTTGGTTGCTGAAGTTGCCAAAAAAGTTGTGAATATTAATCTTTATGGTCTTTGTCCTACCAACTTCTTTTAAATGTTGAAGACAGAAATGACAGATTGGTCTCAATGAATGAAGATGTACTTTACAATTAAATTTTTCTCAGTCTTGTGGAATATGTTTCTGTTCAATGTACTGAACTGTTCATCTGTTGTCAACCTTTCCAATATCACTGGTGTCCCGAGGATGAAATTAATCATCAGACGCTCAATTTGTCTTCACTTCATGAAAACCCACTTCCAATCGTCACTTTCTGCTGAAATTGTTTTCAATCTGTTTTCCTGGCTGTTTGGGTCAGTGCGACCTCTTAGTTATCATTCCTAAAAAATTAAAAAAAGAAAATGATTAATAGAAATAATATGGTACAATATCTAAATAAACGAAGCACATTCTAAATCAGCATTATTATTGAACTTCATCATGTGTCTCTTCCCAATTAACTAAGGTAAATGGGAAAGCAGGGACATGATAGTTGTCAAGGGAACGCCTTGATAAAATACAAAAGATCTGACACATCTGTACTTGTATGTCTACACAACCCTGTCTATAGTCATCCGAGTTAAATATTTCTTCAGGACGACCTCTGTGACCTTGAAATCTAGGTGATTAAATAAAAAGTGAATGAAATGTACGCTATAATTCATTACAAAAACCAAAGAGACTTGAAAAATAAAACCCATTATATTTATTTGTGATATAAAGTTGCACGACCAATCTACAAATTAGACCCGTTTCACCATTTGCTCAAGCTATCACATTTTAATATGAGAATGTGAATCACTTCTGGTTTCCAAAATAACAGATGGATGTTGGACATGTGTATAATAATACTGACAAAGTTTTTTTTTCCTAAACAACATGATTCAAAATCTAATTGGTCAAGTGCATGAGTAACGTAAATGTACCTGTCAAACACCGCCAATCAAGCACTTCTGTAACCAGCATTGAAAACTTTATAAATGTATCTGCACTCATTTTGTACCAGGCAAAATCATGAACACAATTGGGTTATAACCTTTGTACACTTTGATCTACAGTGCAAAATTAAGATTTTTTTGTCATTTCACAAGTTCGGCATTTCTATACAGCCGATATTAGAGCGTTGATGTAAAGTGACACATAATGACAGAAATAACTTATTGGCATTAGCACTGACAAACTCATTACTTCAGATGTTTTTGACATGGATCTGGTAAAACCAACCAAAAGGACAAGCAGTCTTCGAACATATATAAAAAATCAATGTTTCACTCCATGAGCTATTAAGACCAAGTCCATCACTGTTTTCCATAACATATTCAGACTAAGTCATCATGAGTTAGTATTTATAATCCCTAGTTAGCACAATCAATGGATGAGAAGATAAGTTATCTAAGGGATAGCAAAGTTTCATGTCTCAATGTTTATATGCATTTCAACATTAATAAATGCATGATTAAAATTCCAAACAAATGGTTTACTTCTTGAAGTCAGTGTAGAGATGGCTTTTGATAAAACGGAGCTGAATGCAGCCTTCATTCCTTTAACTGAAGGAACACACATACAAGTAATAGGTCTATTTGAAGGCAAAAAGAAGGCGAATTCGGCTTTTGTGATTTTCTGAAGCCATTAACCAAATTCATTTCCTCAGATCAACTAATAAGTTTGAAGATCTGTTCACTTTTGTTTCCATAACATTAGACGCCCAGGAGGAGATTTTTTCCATCAAGTGAGAACGTCATTGTGGCAAAACTTTATTTTCAATCACTTACACATTTTCTTTCTGTCTGAAGACCCTAAATTACCTGTCAGATATGCCATGTAAAACATGTCCGTTTCTGTAACAGTAATTTGTATAAGCTACTTATGACAGAACAGTACAGATATACTGCGTGTACCAGCTTATTCCTTTCTACACTGTCGTCAGACCTTAAATAATAATCTTGTCACTTCAATTTGGCATTTCCTTGGCATAAGCCAAGTCCTTTCAAGAGAATTTCACAAATCCAATTTACCAAACAGACAAGTAATCACCCATCATTTTGGCATGTACAAGACTACACATATTTTCTTTAGGTCTCCCTTGACAAATTAAGAACAGTGTGAGATTTATAGCCCCATGCACACTGTCTTTTTATAACTTCTCCCATGTTGTGTCTGTATTTAACAGTAACTAATAGTTATACCCATCAAACAGCCTTGCTCCTCCCACCATATGAAATCTTTTGCCCTTTTCATGAATTAATTTTAGACCAAAAGTTCTTTTTCACAAGTCAACTGGTCACTCTCACTGCATGACCACTGATTCTTCCCACCTATGACCATTGGTCACTACAACCTCTGACCATAGGTCATTCCCACCACTGATCATTGGTCCCTCTGAGCACTGGTCCCTTTTCCATCTGATCACTGGTCCCTCTCTCTCTCTGACCACTGGCTACTCCCACCTGTGACCACTGGTCCCTCCTACATCTGACCACTGGTCACTTCCACCTCTGGTCACTGCCCCCTCCCCCCTCTGACCACTGGTCATTCCCACCAAAAAGCTTCAGACAACTGCTAGTTCAAATCAAAATTAACTAGTTCACTACAGATATTGGAGAATGATTTTAAAAGACCACTAAAAGGTGTAGCCGGGGGGGGGGGGGGTCAGGAATGTAGCTATCTTCTTAACTGAGCAAGATATGTCACACATGTTGCTATCAATAAAAAGTTTATATCAATAGCTATTCATTCATATCATTATTTTAATGCGTCATAGTTACATGAGATATAAAGCTTCATATGTTTTCTCAGAAAAAGATTAAGACCAGTGTCAAAACTAATTAGAACCTCCAACCCATGAAAGCTTGCACTTATTCATTAGATCTAAGCTTTGTCATATAGAATGTACCTTGGATTTCTTTAATACCAGCTATTTTTTTAACTAAGAGTGGTTCAGTCATGGTAGGGGGTATGGTTGAGGATGTAATTAATGTTAGTATATTGGGATATCATTAACACATATCAAGAGCTTAATTTAACACATGTAATTTAACACATCAAGAATTTGAAAGACATTTCTGTTAATGCCAAATGCGGGCTAACAAACTAATAAGCTATCTAACATGCATAGTGTAGTGTACTTTTGCTACATGTTAAGGGTATAAAGATAAGACTAAGAAAACCTTTTCAGTATTACATAATCCTTTCATAACCATTACATAATTAAATAATGTTATGAAATGAATTGATGTTGAAATAATGGTATACCTTGGTTGATTAAGAAGATATAGCCATGTTCATGTTACTTCCCTGTCTACGCCATTAAATCTTCCAAAATCTGATTGGAGTCAAACTTTTAAAAATCTTATTTTCCTTTACCTAATCCAATACCAAGTCTATCAGTCAATTGCTGCAAGTAAGTAGCTGACATCATGGACTGATAAAAATAAAAATAATATTGAAAATAAGAAGAAAAAAGAAGAAGACCATGAAGAAGAAGAAGCAGCAGCAGCAGAAGCATTATCTGAAGAAACTATTAGCACAATGCTTCTTACCTTACTTTCTCAGTGTTACAAGACCAAACCCATGACTGTACAATTGCAATATAAATTATTGCAAGGCCATCACAATGATCAAAAATTCAAAAGACAGCCATGTGACTGAACTCACATCACCCCTATCCCAGACTGGCCAGGTAGGATTTCAAAAGAACCTCTAAAGGCCGCAATAACAATACTATAATGACACCTTTGGCATATGTGTAGGCCCTCATTATAAGGAAAGTAACCCATACTTCTACCAAGAGTAAGTGATTTCTTAATCTTATTAGCTCTATACATCTTAGTTTGTCAAACGATGAATGACACATAATTATGGACTCAAATCCTATTTCACATTCACACAAACCATGATTAACAAGTCGAGTAATGTCTTTGGAAAGGAAGTGAAAATTGTCCCCTTGTTCTCAGCTTAATTGCAGTCCATAGCTACTGTTATAGATACATATAAAAATTTTTTCTTTTCTATGGTGACAATATGACATCAATTTTCAGCACATTCAATAAATATCAAATACCTTTACCTCCCTGAGACAAATCTAAGGGACAATTCCCACAGATATTTGGATCGATCTATCTCCCTGGGGAGTCTCACTAAATTGCTGTCAACTTGGCTGGCTTAAATGTCTGTCACACCTAGTGAAGCTGTTAGGGGGTAATTATCTTTACCCCCTAGCTGATTTGGTAGGCTGTGACAGACATTAAAGCTGGTTAGTTGATAACAACTTAGTGAGACTCCCCAGGGAGTTAGATTGATACAGATGGATCGATCTATGTATGGGAACCCAGTCTAAAACTCTATGTCACAAGGATTTCTACTATCTAAGAGAAAAACCTTGGTCATTCGAGATGGGACTTATAGTATGACCAACACCTCACCCAATCAATAAGATCCATGGACTAACAGATCCGCCAATCCACTTGAAAGTTTGCCACATAATCCCCTAACAGACACTAAAAATATTTTCCACTGGGATTACACAACAAGCATTCAAGTGGGTCAGCCATATTTGATCTACAGATCGACTTTAGTTGTGAATGCCACTTTAATTTATAGATCATACTCCCTTGTTTAGTCTTCTACAGGAGACACAAACACATTCTCATCAGAAGCAACCACATACTGACACATTTCAACAGCAACCACTGACGGACACATTGTTTTCAAAACAATCGGCAGACAACACATATATATCATGTTTTCAAAACATTTTATGTGTCATCATGATATTCATTTCTGTATTCAGACATCGAGAGCATTCCTGTGTCTGATCATGCAATATCAACACATAAGCAAAAACACTTTTGGAAATGTTGTATTTGAGTTGATGATATGTCTATATAAATCACTACAATGCTTCATATATTTTTTTTAAAGAAATTCTTTTAAAGTCACTTTTTAAAATGATTTAATGACCATGGTACTATTCACCTGGCATCTTTCAGTTTTTGAGTTGACCATAAATGTGTGCTTTTTAAGTGTTTGATGAATCCAAGGATTAAGTCTGAGATGGTGAGATTGAGTCAAATAATAATAATAATAATAAGTGTGCTGTCAAGATAATAATAATAATAATAATAATAATAATAATAATAATAATAATAATAATAATAATAATAAGTGTGCTGTCAAGAGAAAAAAAAAAATTTTTCATCTTATACTGGATAAACATTGATCATCTCAAATATGTTTTCCAAACAAGATTACGTGACAACTGGCATGATTTAGACATCAGCAAAAACAGCTTTTTATCTTACATCTGTTTTTATTTTATAATGCCAAGTTTTTAGGCAGCTGCATGTAATAAAGGTTACATAATTGGTAAAATACGTATCATATATAATTTCAATTAGCTCATTTCAAATCTATATTATTTTTAAATGAAGTACTTTTTCTTTACTAGTGAATCTTATTTTTTTTCCCGCAAGACACGGTCACAAAAAACATCCTAAATCTGGTCTCAAAATATGTGAATTTTTGAGATAAATGTTTCTCAATCATATCTTGGTACAGACTGAAAACTTGATCTGGCACAATATAGTATTCTGGAATGTCAACTGGTGTCCAGCTAAACTGATAGAGTCACAATTTGTACCAGCAGACCCTAATTTTAACCATGAAATAAATGATTATGAAGAGTGAGGGCATATCCCTTGAGTGATAACAACTTCTACCAATTTTTTTTTCATGTAAACTGACTATACCTGATAACAAGAGAAGACTGAGAATTCTGAGATAATTGTTTTTTCCTTTACATTTTCTGTGGACTTTTATTACTTATGAAAGTCACTATTTTATCTTTTTTCTTTAACCTAAATTTTACACTAATTAACATATTTGGATACAACACTCTAAAAAAAAAATACCACCATCATATCATCATTATTTGCTTTAATTATCTCTTACATATAAAGACAACATCAAAATCTTACTTACAATTTTTCACTCTACCTCACAGGATGATTCACATGGCTAATACAACCTCTGTGTAATTTTGTTTTCACTGAAACAAATTTCAACTAGTAGGAGGGAAATCAAACAGCTCCTGTCGATTGAATAATCCAGGAACGTACCACACGCTGCCTTCTTGATCTAGGAAAATCCAATTTTAAAGGTACAACTTACCTACATGTAGAGGCCAAGTGAAAAGGGATGATTTCACAAACCTATTATCAGTGATACCCCCCAACTGACCAGACGGAGGAATTTAACTTGCGGTATTTTTAGCAGCACAGCCTGTAACTCTGGTCTGCTTACTCTCCGTCTATATTGTTTTCAGTGCTGCCGCCTCTATTGTACCAAGCACGCCCTAAACTTGGTGACATTTCAGCAAGACTATAATTCCAATAAATCAATGCACCGCTGATATAATGTTGTTCTATTATACACCAATAACAAGCCTTGAAAATCAGAGCTGCAAGATACTGAACCAAATGAACCCGGAGGCTACTTACATTTGCATCCATGTCATTTACATATAGAACAGTGTTTGGGGTTCGGGTTCTTTCAATCACTGCAATACACAAACAGCAGTAATGAATTATTATATAGAGCTGCACTTATTTCTGTTTGGGATCATTATTTTTTTGACATAGTAAGTGATGAACTGTCATTTTGTAGTAGATATGGGAATCATCAGGCAATCACAAAAGAATTCAAGTTACAAAAAAAAAAAAAAAAAAAAAAAAAATCTCAAATGCTGTTTTCCTCAGGTCTCATTTTTCACTTTTACTTGGTACACCTTCAAACCTGTCAATGAAAATGTCTTTAGTAATGCAAACATATTGTTAAATTGAACTATTTTTTCTCGCAAGATGGGTAAATACAAATAATTATGAAATCAGTTTTACATGCCATTACAAGATATGTACATCATCTCACCTTCCTTAAATGGCAATCCAAACTTGTGTTATCCCATAAAAATTAATTTTAAACATAAGATACCACAAGTTCTCCACTGCAGCCACTGTGGGGCCCCATCACTACATGTATCTGTTCCCACCAGCAGAATGACACAAAACTCTAATCCTTAATTTTCTTGATGGTGCATGTACTATTATATATATTCCTTCTATATAAATAATCTAAAATCTCCAGTCATACAATGATTGGCAACCAGCATAAAATGACAATTTAAAAAAAAAATTCAAATTCTTCCCACCTTTTCCTTCCAAGTCATTCAGTGCAAAAATTCTCAGCTTGGAGAGTTTGATCTGAAAATCTTTTCATTCTCCTTGTCTTCTTGCTGAATAATTAATAACCAGGGGCCAGTTTCATGTACGAGCTTCAGCCGGAAAAGTGGTCTTAACTTTTAAACCAAACATTTAGTCAGCTTCAGTTCAATATAAATCTACATTAGTCTACTTAAGTACGTATTGGCCTGAAAAATCACCAGTCTCTCCCTTGTTATAAAACAGGTGCAATATTTTATTTAATTGGACTACACTACTGACTTTACCTTGGTCAAAGTTGACTACAATTTCGGTCTTAAAGTTTAGACCCATTTTCGGGCTACAGTTCTTGTGTGAAATGGGCGACAGATGTAGTCCGTCTCACAGGTGTCAGGTCAGCGCATTATTAGAAATCATGCACCACTTTTCAGTTTTTCAAATTGGCCATTGATAACGAGTGACCTTTTCCTGGGCTAACAATAAGGGCCTACTGGAACTAATCCAGACTATTTTAACCAACAAGTAATGAAGATTATGCAACAAACGCACAGCTTAAAGGTTGCGTTCTTGTATCCATTTCATCTGGTATAAACTGTTGGTATATTAAATGACTTTCCCAGCGGCTGAAATCCCGTTGCCTTACTGTTAAAGAAAGCAGGATGGAAAATGGAATTGCGTATCATGTTACCAAACATGTAATGAAGATTATGCATCAAACACACATTTAAAGGCTGTGATCTTCACCTATTATTACAAGTTGGTAAAATAAACAATAATCATTCCCTTTGGTTGAAAATCCCACTGTTTGAAAAATCATGAATTCAAAGAAAATTGAATCTTATAGAAATTTTACACAAGAATGTTTTTGTGCTGCTAACATGTTCCTTCTTTTACTCATACGGAATGTCACTGAAATTTCCTTATTTCCTTATTTTGTAAAAGAAAAAATTCTCAGCAATGAAAACTGCATGTTTCTCTACATTTATCTTTAAGATGTTTTGGAAATCACATTAAAACTGCACTAGTTTCAATAAGATATATCTATGTTTTAGTTTTAGTTGGAAGTTTTTGCTGTAATTGTCAATTGAATATATTCATCATAAAAATGTAACTGCATGCATCATAAAGCTATTGAAATAAAGGTCAACTTTGTCTTGGGAGGCAGAAATATTAAAATATCAGATGAATTAGACATGACAAAAACATGACAAAAACTGTTTGCGAATCTGGTAATTCAATCCCCTTTCAGATTTAATCATTGTAAGACTGACAATGACATCTTACTTAAAAAACTGAACATTTTACACTCTCCTTTCAAATGTCAAATAAATAAATGAAATCATTTTATCTTTAATGCATAACTGTCATGTTAAAAAAAAACAAAAAAACTTCCAAGTCAAAATAAAAGCAAAGTACATATGGTATGCTTCTGAATAGAAAATTTAAAGCCCACATCCTAAAGGCTTATAAGGAAAAGTGTTTTGGAAGTGTCAAAGGATAAGCTTGTTAAAAGAAGAAGACTGCCAGAGGCAAAATCCAATACACTATGACCTCCGCCCCTTTCACTCAATTCTCTTTTCTACACCTGTTCCGCTAGACTTCAATGCAGACCTCTCTGTTACGCAATTTGTTATTATATCCGTTCTGCTATACTGCTCCCGTCTCACTAGACCACAGTACAGTGTTAACAGAGAACAATAGCATTACACGCTGACGTCAGAATTAATCGAGCCACGTCACAACAAGTACAGAGTAGTCAGCTCTCACAGATTGTACCTTGAAATACCAGTGCATCGTCACAACAAGTATTTTTCTCACATGGTGTGACTTGGAAGGTCCAATACATAATCTATAAAGAAACCTAAACTTGTCCACATGCTTTCCTTTAGTGCATTTTCATAGTCTACTTACCATGTATCCTCCAGTATGTCACAATGACCAAACATTTAAGACCAGTATCAAACACCCCATTTCCATAGATTTTTAGATCGATCTATCCCTGTGGGGAGTCTCAATAGATTACTGTCAGCTTGGCCGGCTTAAGTGTCTGTCCCGCCTACTAAAAGCTGTAAGGGGGTAATTAACTATGGTGCCCGCTCGGCTGACTGCAATTTAGCGTGAACCCCCAGGGAGTTAGGTTGATCTAAATCTTAATCTTTAGATCCATCTAAATCTCTGGGAAAGCATCCAAAGTCTCACTCATGTTATTTGACTTAAATTTTTGCCAAAGACTTTGAAATGTGTATGTGCGAGATGATGTTTTTACTAAATATCAACAAAACAGCTTGGTATAGAAAAGTAAGTTAGTAAGTTGTAAGGTTTACATGAAATAAATTTCATTTATTTCATGTAAACCTTACATGAAATAAATTTCATTTTCATTGCCCATTTTTTTATTTTATTTTAAAGAAACAAAACTTTGTAACAAAGGAGGTACTTAAAAGATCCTTCAGATACTCTTCTTAGTCAAACCTTGGGACTGATTCAAAAAATCAAAAGTTGAAAATTGGCAAAGAATATCAGATGATTCTGGTCTTTTAATAGAGCCTCAAGAGCTAAATGTCATGAAATGTGATTGTTCTAACAATCATTTTTACCTTCACAGTTGACAATTTTCAATTTTGATTCAGAGTGAACCTTTTCACTTCAAACCACCCACCCCCACCCCAGATCACTGTCTGTGGGCTCTCAAATGTGTATTTGAAAATACCAGTGCACTGATTCAGAATTCTTATATGCAATCAAGCACCATAAAAAATCCAGCTTAAAATTATACCATAGCCGCGCATAATACACGGCATAATAATAGTGTGACCAATATTTCAAAATCTCACTATAATAAATAATAATAATAAATTGATATAAATATAAAACTATATAAAAATGGATATAAATAGACAGGTACACAAGGAGTGTGCACATCTATCAAAAACGTTTGAAAGAACATTAGAAAAACTTCACTGCCTGACAACTTACGACTGCCATATGTCTGCATGTGCAAGCTATTCCACTGATCAATGTATACCTTCAAGTTGTTAATTTATAAAACTGTCATGGTCTTACCTTTCCTGTTTTCTATATAATGCGGATAGAAAAGTTGTTCTGCCTATGTGTATGGTAAATCAATGACTTTTCATCAAAAACTCCAAATAACTACTAGATTCCTCTACAAAAGGCAAACAGACTAAATATGAACTAATAAACTTCTGTTAAAATCAAATCACATGCTTGATTGTGACCGAGTACAATAATTTGATTTCACTGCGATTTAAAAAGTTATCCAATGCATGATCTATAAAGTTTACTAATGAACTATATCCATGCTCCGCTGGATAAAATTCTTACCAGGCACTATTGGCTGTTGTACCCCATGTATCAGCAAATCTCTCCAAACATTTGAAGTCTCCGGATTAATCCCTGTGGACTGTTTTGAAAACTTCATAAAATGAATGCAACCCTAAACCCATTGAAATAGCTGTGTGGACCAAATGGCCCTGTACTCTAATCAAATAAGATGCATCGCACTGGGCTATTTTCTCAATTTAACCCTTGATTTCACCAACGGTGCCTTTTCATGGTACGAACCATTCAATGTATAAATACCGCTACTGCTACACTATGAAATACCAGTGTTGGATAAAACTATAAATTAAAGTCATGCATGGTCATTTTCGAATGCCACATTTTAAAAAATGTTTGCAATGCTTGAGGACTGGTTTTCTTAGTTTGTATTGGTAAAATAATCAGTAGAAAATAGCTGTGATTTCATGATTCGGTGCTGGATCAGATTCCGTGGAAACCAACATCCTGCTTGCAAAAAGCACTACTGAGCTACAGTTATTTGCATTGCAGATCAATTAAATTGATCAAATCTGATTGAAAGATGGCTTATAAGTAAGTCCACCATGAATAAGCACCCCGATGTTTTCCTACACTTTTCCACCTGGTTTAACAATTTTAAAGATCGAAGAGAAGAGATAGCCTCAAATGTTTATAACCTGGGTTTACTCTCAGATCCAACTCTTATTGGAACCCAATAGAAATGGTTTGTTTTCAAAAGTGATGTCTTAATACATGAGTGCATGCACCCTGCTGCTGCTAAATGTACGGTTAATGGATTTGTCACTGCTAAGTGATACTCACTGGTCATTTACTACTAGATTTTCCACACAAATTTGATACAGAAAATTATACAGTGGCAGACATTTAAAGGTTTAGAATCTGGCAGCTACTAGTAACTTCTTCATCCAAATGAAGTGATTTTCTTGGGGGAGGGGTGGGGGAGAGCATATCTGTGCAATCACTGCAATCATATATCATTATAATAATAATAGTAGTTTAATAACTGATAACTGCATCTGAGAAAATGTGCAATATTTCCAGCCCATTTCAAAATCTATAAAGCAGCACAATGTTTTCATAAGTGTAGTCTGAAAACAAAAGACCTGTTTTCATACAATTACCTCAGAGTTGATTTTGATGTAACTAAAACGGACCTGCCTTACAATAACTGACTATACACAGACCGTAGCCAGCAATTTCAAAAGGGGGATTCTTTTTCTGAAAAAAGTGGTCCTTTTACCATGAAACCTTCGTGTACCTAGGTAAAATTTCACCCAGAGGGAACCTTTTCCCCCGCCACGGGCCTGATACATTTGGTTAAAGAAAAGTCACTCTCTCAGTCCAGAGGTGTCACACTCATTACAATCTCTGGATATTTGACAGGTGGTCATTTTTACAGTGTGTGGCATTATTATTGTCCCCACACCAAAACTTTTTTTAAAGGAAAGAGTGGCGTCCAAAACTGAAAAGGTTCTGACTAATACAATTCACACTGTTGACAGAACTGTTTTTGAGGAATTTAATGGAGTTCAGTGATTATTTCCAATTCAGTTTTTTGTGTTTCACAAAATGCTAGTGATCCAGGTGAAGATTCTGGAAAACAGTTTTCAATGACACTCACATCTGAGGAGGACATTATCTCTAATGATTGTAGAAATGAGACCATTTCATTATGCAGATCTACTATCTATTTTACGTAGAAAGCCTGTGAGACTGAATAAAATGATGTAAAAGAAAAGAAACGGTTATTTTTATTGTTTGTAAAGAAACTGTGATTTTCATTGTTTGTAAAAGAACTTGCATTAAGAAACTGTTGCATTAATAGAGATTTTAATTGCTGCATTAATTGTTTAATGGTAGATGCAAGTTGTATTTGAGTAAATATATGAAGTTATGCTGATGTTTTAGTGTTAAAAGTTCACGGTTATGATGTTAACAGGTCTTCTTGTTCCTCAGCATGGATCTACAGACAATTCTCTTCATATGAAAGGATTATTACATGGGAGGTGTTAAGAACAAGGACTGACCAACTGTTATGAAAGTGCTTATTGACTTGTATTGACTGCAGCAATATATCAGTTTTTAGAGACTATCAATCTATAAGTAGAGAGGAGTGAAGTGCATTCATATTGTTTACATACACATGTCATATATGACTTGGACAGTATAGTGTAATCTCACGATATAGAGATGTCTTGTATCATTTTCTTCTTTGACCTTGACCATTATTTCCATTTTATATGTATTTCATAATAAAGTAACGGCTAAAAATATTTTTCTATTATTATTTGCCTTTACAATTTTGTAAATGTATTCAGTTACTCTGCTTTATATAATTACTCCCTGTTGTTTTGTACGTTCAATCTTTTCAATGGTAAGGAGTCAAAAGAATTTTTCTATTTGAAAGAAAAGGATAATCAAACCTTGTGTTAATATTACTCTTCCCTCACTGCTTACAGTTGGGCCACACACCACCTGTTTATCTATAAAGAGAACATCAAATAACCTGGTTTAAATGTCAGGTCAAGTGTACTCTTAAACAGTCCATTGTCCATTTTCTTTTCACCCAACACTCCTTGGTGTAAATCTATACACAATAAATATCTGATAACATATATTTAGGAGATTCCATTGCTAAACGCTGCAGCTGTGGCCTCTTCAAATGAGGCTCAGTATAACCCGTTCTGATCAATCTAAAAAATGTCAGAATCACAACTGTACTTGTTGTCGTTAATCAAGCTGTTGCCTTAGCAACAGTATACATGCCATCACCTTTAATTGAATACAGCAAGTAAAAGCTGTAAAAGAAATAATACTGAAATAATAGTTTGAATACACCTGCTTTATTACAATAACAGTTTATGTTGTTTAGGTGAAATCATTTTGGTCCAAAGCAGACTTGTGTGAATGCAGCTTGTTTACCTGTTCAAGGTTAGACGCAGACCAGCTACATGTCAACAACAACAAGTAGTTTACTAGAATGTTTTGAAACTTTCTATAATGTATACTTTGTACATTAAAACCATTCGCTTGTACCTCGTGTCTACTATAAAAGTATATATTTCTGACTGCTTTGATCGTGAACGATAGACTACTTCTCAAGTTACTAACTTCAAACGCAATATTTACATTGTATAGTAAAGCAAAAATTGATAGCGTTATCCCATTCTGTGAAAACAGGAGACAGATTTATACAATCTACTGATGTACACTTATATATTGACTTTGATGCCCAATTCGCTTTGAATCCATTTTATAGGGCATTGGGATCTAGTAGCCATTTCTCAAAAACATGTAATTGTGTGTTAAACATTGCAACTGGTTAACAGAAAAACCTTTAATGAAAAATGCAAATTTATGAGGTATCAATTAATAACAATTCAATGTTTTGGTAGGAAAGTTCTATGAAAAATCAAAATGACTAAACCCTTCAGCCTTAAAGCATCATCAAATCTTTAATGTGACATGCACCTATCATCTCTGACGCTTCACTGTTCATGTCAGATCATCATGCATGTTTAGATTATCTTTTGAAATTGTCTGTCTTTTCTGCTGAAGATGACATCATCACATATTTCTATACATCCTCAATGAAAGACGTCACATTGTCATCCATGCGTAAGATTGCTTCCTTTTATCATTTGACAGCAACGTTTTTCAGCATCTGATAGGGGTTTTAAAAAGGGCAAGAGGCATTCTGTCTTCTACCCTTCATTTTTTTAGTAGGTGAATTAATATGGCAAACTGAAAATGTCTAATGTAATGAAATAGAAGTAATTTATTTTGTTAACTGATAAGAAAGTGGCATTAAGGGTATCAATCTTTTACAGTGTCTTTATAAAATTATGCAACAAAGCATGGTTTGCACGTGGGTTCGGAATAAGAAAGTAAAAACAACCCCCTCACCACCCACCCACCCAAAAAAGTATATTAAAAAAAAAAAAAAAAAAAAAAACAATCTTTGAATATTTATTGACTGGTGGCCTAGTGGCCAGCCAATTATCTGATCTCAAAACTTGGAGAGATATAACTCAATGCTTTGAAAAACAGAAGGAGGTGGGAATGGTGTAATGGTGGGGAAGGGTGGGAGGTTGCAGAGGGTAGACGTGGGGGGTGGAGGTGGGTGCGGGGGTGGGGATAGGTGGAGCTGAGCCAAAGATACTGCATGTTGGAGGAAAAAAAAAAGCATAATAAGTTGACAGACATTATATCAAAATTGTCCCATTTAAAAATACAGTCAACAAAAGCAAGTAAAATAGAAAGAAAAAAATTCGCAAACACTTCAACCAGACTGTACAAGTGCTTGAAATCAGACTACATTTCTATCCCTCAATCAAGTACAATTCAGCTGTCTAGATTGACAGTTGTCAAATGAAACTGTAAAGCCAGAACATATTAATCAGTATAAGTTACCATGCCCTGTCTTTTCAACCCATTTAAAACTCAACCCAGTTCCCGACTCCAATTGAAGCTAAAACAAACTCAGATGATAATCTTCTGCAACGCACCTGTTTCGGTTTTTATAATTGCCAAGGTTATGGCATAAACTTGTAGGCCAATGTCAGAGTTTTTAAACCTTTTGCTTAAAAGGGAAACCCTACGTACCAAATGTATGGCAATTATATCAATCCCATGTGGTTTTATTTTCCAACAAGACTCACATTTTTTTAGCCTTCATTACAACAACTGTGGTCAATTTTCCAAATAAATCTGGTTAATTCTCTAAATAGAGTAACACGGGAAAATTCTTCCTGATACAGGGCGGTTGCCTGTGCTACTGATGTCTGGCATTTGGCCCAAATTGTTAATGGAAAATCATGAAGGTGCATTTAATAATGTTCATATACTGAAAAAAAAAAGCTGTTCAGCAATAGGAAGTACTATTTGCAAAATAGTCAGGTGGGTGCAGCAGATGGGGTGGGAAGGGGGTGGGGGGTAGGAGTGCTCCTTTGAGACCTCGGGTTTGGGGGTGGGGGAGGGGGTGAAACAGAGAGTGATCTTTTGAGCACATTTAGAACAGATGATCTGCAGATTTACTGATCCACGGACTAAATATGGCCGACCCATCGTAAAAGAAAGCCGCTTAATATTTTTATGGTCTCACCGTCTCCACATGGGCCATAAAACAGAGCAAATCTCGGCTCGGATGTTTAATTGCTAGGCCCTTGCAAGGACGGCGCGTGTGGAGGTGGGGAGACCATCAGCAGGATTAAGTGGGTCGGCCATATTTGATCCACGGATCTGCAAGCCCGTGGATCAACTAGTTCTGAATGTCCTCTTTGAGATCTACCTATGCCAAAATGTGTGTAATTATTGACAAGCACTGAGAACTGTGCCCCTCCCAAATACAGGGGCGGATTTAGGCCGTCTTCTGGGTCTTCCAGAAGACGGTCAGATTTTCAAGTTTACACTGACGGGTATCTAATTTTTTTTGTTGGAAGACGGTTAAAATTGGAGGATGAATCAACAAAGATAATTTGGAAGACCGTCAGTAACTAGCTCTGGATCCGCCCCTGAAATAGGAGCATTGCTATTGTTTATAAAAGCAAAATTAACACAGGGCATGTGACCATTTATAAGTTAAAAGCAGACTATGCAATATTTCCTGAATATGAAGCCAACTTTAACCATATCTTTATGCCTTATTAATTCATTATTTGTCTGACATTTGGACACAAAGTTAACACTTACTCTGGCATTATAAAAGACAGGTCAATTCTGTGAGAATTGTGCATGAATTTGAAAATTAAACCCAATTACGTATGATTTTATCCAAAAGTCATGATTTTTTTTTTATTCAGAGAAGAACATACATGAGCCTGTGTTTTTGAAAAAATTCTCTGAACATTCATTGTGGGGCCAGAGACTGCTTTCTAAAATGGATTATAAAATTGTAGAATTTTGTTATCACCAGAAAAAATTCATGCCTGGATGAAAGTGAACTGTCATAAAAACCTGGAAATGTAAGTGCTAAAGAAATGCAGCAAGGGATCTTGGGGCATAAATACAATGCCAAAGTACCTGGATTTCTGGATAAATCCCGAAGACTTTCATTTCCATTTATTTAAGGGTTTCCCAGTTATTGTGAACCATGCAGAATAATGTACATATATTAGTTATGTACAAATAGCCCCTGTAAACAGTGCTACGCATAGTATCAATGAAGAATATTACCAATCATTTCTCATTACAACTGAGTGCCTATTCAAGAGAGAATATGATTAGGTGATGTATTTCTTGTAATAGCTATTGTGGAAGAATACAGTAACTGCCCTGATTAATAAAACTCAATATCCTGCTCAAGATGACAGCATGCATTCAGTAATAACTGCCTTTAAGGCAAAATTTTAAGCCATGTCTGATAGGTGACCAACGGCATAAGATAATAATTACATCAAATTTGCTGCCATGTTGGTTATTCTCATAATCGTAAAAGGCCTAAAGGCAGGAGGAAAACTGGAATGAAAAGTTCCACTCTGAATTCAAATTTGATACATGTCCTATGCCATTTCTGAAGTTGCAAGCTTTTTCAGGAAAAGAACCCCCCCCCCCTTACCCCCTTTTGAAATTGCTGGCTACAGGCCCGTTTTTTCACATTCTGTTCTGCATTTTCTTCCTCCAATCTGAAAGGATTTCATTTTGGAACCATGCACAGCAAAGTGAATATTTACGTTACCCGGTCATTTGTTAAAAGATACAGAATCAAAACCGAAGGGTATTTTTTCAATTCTCGAAATCTGGTCAATTCACTTAACATTGGACACTTACCAAAACAACTTGGCTTTTTCAGCTATTTCCCCATCAACAACTTGGCTTTCTCAACTACTTCCCCTCCCCCCTTTACCCCTTTTAGCTTGGGATACTACCCTGTCCCGGTAACTGCAAGTCACCCGACTGGCATTGGATAGTTTTAAAAAGCCTCTAAAAACATTTTTACATATAAAATATTTTGATCATAATGTGTAAAACAGTGGTGTCATGCAGGTGAAAATCAGTATTTTCATTCAAATGTACCAGTATTAGGAATCTAGGATCAATCGTAATTTCTAACAGGTTTTCATACGTAAATTGTACTGAAATGCATCCGTCCTGCACTGGGATTTTTTAGAGTTCATTTTTAAATATTATTATTATTATACTAGCAAATGCAGGAACAGATCCAGTCATCCGAGGTGATACCCCCCCCCCCACCCCCCCCCCACCCACAAGGCTGATGGGACTCTCAAGTAAACTAAGAACACTAACTTCCTTTTTGTCATTATTTAAATGTCTTAGGCTCTATTCCCATAGATTTTAGATTGATCTATCCCCGCGGGGAGTCTCACTAGATTACTTTCAGATAATCCGACTTAAATGTCCGTCCCGCCTACTACAAGCTGTAAGGGGGTAATTAACTTTCGTGTCTGCCCGGCTGACAGCTATTTAGCATGAACCCCCAGGGAGTTAGGTCGATCTAATCTATGGAAATGGGGTGTTACACAAAATTCCGGAACCCACTTCACACAGGAGCTTAGATCAAAATTAGTTTAACCTTTCAGACCAAAAATGGAAGTCCACTTCAATTTACGATAAATAGGTCTAGTTAAATGAAACATTGCACCAGTTTTATATAAGTCTACCAGCCTAGTTCAAAGATTTTTTCTAATTTAGTCAATTACTGCATGCAGATACATCTTAAATTAAAATCCAGTTAAATATTTAATTTGAAAGTATAGACCAACTTTAACTCTAAAACTATTTCCTAATCTCGCAATTAAAAATTGGCAGGTAAGACCAGTATTGATCTAGTAACCGTTAACTGTCAACTGTGATTTCACTTCTTATTCGTCTTACAGGGAACATAGTCAAAAATGACAACAACGGATATGATTAATGATTTTTCTTACGATCCAATCTGATTTGTCGACTTAAGAATACTGGTTATCTCACAAATATACCAACTTATCCATACAATTAGCGATAACAACATGCATTATGGACAGGGCCAAGTTTCTGACCAAACACATGTCACGTGTTATTTTCCACCCATCATCTCACATTCAATGCCAAATTATCTTCACAAAGTCAGCAAATTGGCAGCCTTAATTCTACCTCATTTGGTTAAAAGGATCAATCCATCCCTTTCATTCAGTTTCACCAATTTGAAGGCTACTTGGTTAGTGAGTTATGACGTGAAGAAAGATCATATTGCCTTACCATGCTCAAAGGACTCCTTTCCTCCCCGAGTTCTTCACTTTCAGTGCAATGTAAATAAACATAATATTTAAATCTCCTAATACTTTTGAATTCCCAAATGTCACTGAAGTTATTTCTAAGTGTTCCAAAGTCTCAGACTACACTCATCTTGAAATCTCTTAAGCCATGGCCGAATGCAAACAGCGTAGTTTAGAAAAGCGTGGAGCGTAACTTTTCTATTTTTATGCAACATTTGATACAGTGTTATAATTTTAGTATCATTTTTCATGCATGTCAAAGACTCATAACAAAAATGCTTCCACAAAAGGCCCGAACATGCACCTCAATTAAGGAGCTACCTGGGAGAGAGAGAGAACAGGGATAAGAAGCCGTTCACATGCGCCACGTTTCAAACGTACTATGTTCCTTACAGCCGTTTTGTTTCTGTTCTGCATTTCAGACCACAATAAGTCCATTCGCAGCATTCTAAACATAAGCAGGTAGGCAGGTGAAAAGTTCACCAAATAATACAAATAATCAACCTATGGTCAAGATACACGTAAGAAAAACAGAGTTAACTCTCTGCACTTATGCAATGTATAAAAAAAATTGATGAAAAATGGTTAGTTTGGTCATTTTTTTCCTACTAGCTCAAGGTCAAAGATGATCAGCATGCCAAAGCTGATATGCAACTCAAAGGAAACTAACACACTTTATCATAGCCCTGCAATTTTTATTTGCTATTACTAGCTTCCATATAAAATACTGTTATCTTTATAGTATGCTGTGAACTTGAGGGTAATAAAATTTAAGCAATCAACATTGTTTTACTGGCTAGTGTACAGACTAGAACAAGGACTCACCGAGGTTGAACCATGTGAATTTGTCCCCTCTCAGCTTTCTAGTCTACACCTGTCCTTTCCCTGCGCCTTTTTTGACTTTTGTCCTGAACAAAACGTCCCTAACAATCCATACAGTATTCACGCGAAATCCCTATGCAACAATACGCAACTGTTTATGAAAATGAATCAAGGCTTTTGGGAACAAGTCACTTGAAAGATCAAGTTTGTCACGGAAATTAATTCATCAAAGGATCTTATTGAGATGGACAAGAATGGGGTTTTATTAATGCTCCCTGAAATAGCACATGGTAAGGTTGGGTTATCAAAAGCAAATCTAACCCAGCTTTTTGTTCAAATTTGAGTAAATACTTTCCAATCTAATTTCAACACCCTAACTTTCTGTTTTTTTTTCTCCTCCAGTCTATGTATACAAAATGTAATAAAACACAACAAAGTAACTGAAGCCAAAACTTCGTTAATTCTTTCAGACGGCAGCAAGGTACTATTACTGTCTCCATAACCACAGTGGAAACAACATATAGAAAAATATATAAATTCTTTACTGCCTGGGGAACAAGGTGAAATATCACCCGATTAGGAGAAGGTCAAGCCAGTGCAAAATATACGCTTCATTTTGATTCAGTTCATGGTACATGCTCATTCCACCCATCAAAAATTCAATCATAAAGCTTGCACATTCCACCCATCAAGCATTTAATAGCCACGCAATAATTTTACTTACACTTTTATTAAAAGGATAACAACTGTTCATTTTGGCCCAAAGATGGATTTTTCTGAGGTAAACGACAATTTCCCTATACTTACCAATGATTAAAGAATCTACTCCAACATTCAAAGTTAGTCCATGTTTTTTTTTTGTAATAATCTCTTAGGAGATGTAATTGAGTACAGCCATCTATGGAGGTCAGGTGATCCAATGGCAAGCACAGATTCCAAAATATTTCGAAACTGCCAATTTGGTGGTAAAAGGAAATTTTTAATATTTGTAATATTCGAGTTGTATAAAATATATTCATTGTAAAATATGGATCATATGAAGAGTTGTTATACCTTTTAACAGCCAAGCAATAATTTTACTTATACATTTATTAACATAAATAGTTTTCAGTAAAGCATTAACTTCTAAATGTTTATTTGTACATCACCAGGGAACAGTTTTATACACAACTTTTGATATATCATGCTAGTTATCTACTTCATCAAAACTTTTGGTTCCACTGAAATGTTAGAAAATAAATGAATTACTACAGAAAAAGTATTCAATGAATAAAACAAAAAACAAACAAACAATTAATAAATAATCAAGGCAGCAAAGCTATCAAATGTACAGACATAAAGCAGGAAATAATGATACAAAAAGTTCATGCATCACAAGTAATGCATGCATCACAAGTAACATGGACATCCAGAATATTTATCTAGCATGGTGCTTCAGGCCCATGAGAGTTCAAAGTCACATCTTGAAAATGCCAATATGTAAAAAAAAAAAGAACATTAAAAGAAAAAAAACACATAACTTCAGAAATAATAATTTGATGAGGTAACTGATTCAGCTGTATTGAAGTCTCAAGAATCATCCTTGTAAGTTAAATCTTAATAAGAAAAAGGTTTTCCTTTCTTACTGCTCATGGTGGAAGTGCACAAAATAGGATTTTTGCCAATTTTGATGCAATATCATGTATTGCAAGTAACATGAACGTTTAATGTAACCAGCACAGAGCTCTAGTCCCATGGGATTTCAAACTCACATACTGAAAAAAATTGCACTACTTCAAGAAAGAGAATCCAATCATGGTGCTTTGCAAGTCAAGATGTACTTTAGTCCTAAAAATCAGTCTTGTAAGTTTGAAGATAGAAAGTAACAAGGCTTTACGTCCATGGTGTCAGTGCACAATATGTATTTAAAAAAAAAATTAATAACATAATGCTATGTTACATAATGGTTTACAGATAGCCAGTTGATGGCTAAATATCAATACATAAACAAAGTTACCCTTATATATAAGCACCTGTCCCCAAGGCAAACTTCCCTCTTCCCTAAGGCATACTTCAATCTCAGGTAAGTTCACACAATTAATACTCAATTCTCAGTAAGGTTACCTGCTGTCCCAACTAAGTACACAAGGGCACAAACATATATATATATACACAAACATAATAATACATTCATTTCTTATTGATGTTATTGCTACAAACAGCTTTTGTGGGGAGAACTCATGCACAGTTCTTCTGGCCCTAATATCTTCAGCATAAAACTTTGCCAAAAGTATTCTTAGCCTGTCTCAACAAAACTGAAAATTTTTCACATTTCTGCTCCATATTATCATTAAAATGCTACCTTAAATAGATGAATAAAGTGTCCATTTCAATGAAAAATTGATATCCAAGGTGAGGTATGTTCCTCCCATGCTGTCCCCCCTGTGGTATTCAATGACATAATGTTATATAGGTTATTATTCAGATTTCATACCCCCGTGTAAAGGTACAGCAACGGCCCAGTGAACACCGCAGGATTATGTCACATTATGCACTAATAGAACAACAAACGCCCTTTTCTTTTTAATCCCACTTAATCCTAGCATTGTGTGTTTTCTTTGCCATAATCAATGACTTACATATGGTCGGTATATCGGAATGTTTGATAAATTCAAAATCACTTGTCAATGACCTGTTTTCTTTAAAACCAGTGAATCGGTACGTAGACCATTGGGGTGCCATTTTCATAACAAAACAGGAAAAGAGTTTCCCCCCTTCAATGAAGATAATATTTAAGAACACAAGCTCAGGCAATGAACAGCATATCACGTTGTAATATATGACACCTGATTAACTATCAATCAATCAATCAATCAATCAATCAATCAATCAATCAATCAATCAATCAATAAGCTACAGTTTTATGCAGAAATGAAATAAAAAAGTAAAAACTGCTACAAACCAAAGATTAACCAATAATGGATCCCCACATCACTGCATTCCACAATCTTTATCACACTATCAGTTATAGCCATATACTTTTGGTATAGGAAATATCAAACAATTATGTAGGTAGTTCAAGAACATTTTATTGTTATTTTGATTTTATGAAAATTACATATATACAGAGTTACATGCACCCTAAATTTATTGGCCTCCTATCAGATGTCCATAACAACACTCTTAACATTATGATTGTTCACATAAGGGCATTACTTATACAAAATATATTCAAACAATGCCAAAAACTTGTAGGCCCCATTGTGAAACCTAAAAACACCACTTTTCTTATCATTTAAGATCAAAATTAATGTAAAAGTGACAGGCCAAAATTCAAGCCCTGCACAAGTAGCAGCCTCTTTATGGAATGGGAGTCAAGTCAGCTGACCTGAGGACGTTCTAAACTGAATCAAACGTGCTACTCGATCAACTCCAAAACAACTCTTCAAATTGCTTGCCTAATATTCGATCCTTGGAAATAACAGAATTTATTGCAAAATCAATATCTTATGACTTGGTCCCAACAAAGCAAAGTATTTTACAAACCTGTGTACAATTACCCAGAAATCGCATTAGCTTCCATTGCCAAAGCTTAATTTATACCACATTGGCATAAAACTCAAAAGAAACCAACAAAATCAATAAATTGTAATTACATCATTAGGAAAACTATCTAACAGAGATGTCATAACCAGTGGCTATTGAATAATTAAGCCTGTACTCATCATACCTAAGCAATTAATAAACTGCCTGGTTATATGTTTGAATGAACACTGCTACATTAAAGAAAACCAATTATTAATGATACGAATTGCAGCTACCAGTAAGAAATATTACTTGTCTGTGAGGGGATTGTCTATAGTTTCTTAGTGCATGTAAATGATAAACTGAATTTCCTGCTTTTCATGAGCACATACCTAAGTAACATGCACTTATCTGCAAATTAAAATAAAAAAAATCAATATTTTCAAGAAACAAAAAATTGGCTCTTATGAAAAACATTCAAAGGTCATTGACCTTACCTATAATGTGTAATAAATATGTATATGAATATGAGTCAGCAAGGTGCATATGACATGCACATGCAAGAGCAAGGCACAAGTAAATGTCAAAGGCCCCATTCAGAACAGATGATCCTAGTACTAACTGATCCACCGACTAAATATGGCGGACCACACTTCAAAAGAGATGCCGCCAATTCCTGATCGTTTCCCTGCCTCTATACATGCCATTAAATGGATTAAATCTCGACTCTAAGGTTTAATTGCTAGGCCCCTGCAGCGACGGCGCATGTGGAGGTGGAGAGACCATTGAGAATCAGCGGCATCTCTTTTGAAGTGTGGTCGGCCATATTTAGTCGGCGGATCAGTTAGTACTCGGATCATCTACTCTGAATGGGGCCTAATGTTTGCTGTACACCTTGCTGATGAGTGATGCCATCAGCTCATACTTATGTGAATTCTATCTATCCACCAAAACCAAACACCTGACCATAAAGAAAGTTGTAATTTTTGGCCGGGTCAGTTACATATACCAAGAAGTTTGTCCCTTGGAACCATTTCAAATAAAAGAAATTAGACCAAATATTAACCTCAACTTTCAGAGTAAAACATGGAGTACCAGTATCTCAATTCAGGATAAATGTGCAGTGCCAGCCCTGTAAAACAGACTAACAATGATAATTATTGGTCTTAAAAAGTCACTATTTCTGTCTTGATTTAAAACATGTGGACTGATATACCTTGGGTTACAGTACAAAACTATTTATTTGTTCTTAAATTTGGACAAATTTTTTATTTTGCAGTGAGTTATTGTGTTTTAAGTCCAGAGATTCAAAAAGTCATTAAGTCGTCTGTTTTGGGGCTAAATTCTTAGCCTGCGCTTAAAACATAATCCACTAGGTTGCATTTCACAATGAATTAAAAATACACTTATTTTTTGTTTAGCCTCGGGAACAAAATGCCTGGTGAACAAACTGAGAATGTCTTAACAAAGGTGTTTATACCAGGGGCGGATGGAGGCCATCTTCAGAGTCTTCCAGAAGACGATCAGAATCTTCCAAGTTTACATTGAAAGGCATCTGATTTTTTCTGTCAGAAGTGGAGGATGGATCAACAATATGGAGGATGGATCAACAAAGCACCTGCATACCCACATGTACCATTTTGGCATGTTTACGGGCCAATAATTCAATAATGCAAAGTCAAAGTTAACATTTAATAATTTTTCAGCCATTCCATTGAAGCAATTTTGTGAAACAGCCCCCCCCCCCCCCATTAAAGTGACGTACTTATCACAGTGTCATAATTGTGGTCAAAGCGTGACCAATCTTGGTCTGAATTATGCTTCTTGACTGACCTAATATGTTGTAATCAGTTTAAAGATACAAAATTCCAAATCCAGGAAATAGAAGCTATCAGCAGGAAAACTATCAAAACATACCACAGCTTTAAGCAGTGAAGGCAAACTGATTCGGTTACTCTCAATTAACATTAGTGCCACATGCACTTTGGTATAGGGAATAATTACCAACAAACAGAGAGAGAGAGAGAGTGAGAGAGAGAGAGAGAGACCCCCAAAGCTGAGTCACTGTAAAGCACACTTATGCTTATCCCAGACACTGTCAGAAGCACTTAATACCACGTAATTTAATCACTCTGTCAGGTGACAGGGAGACATATTAGCTCACAGTCAATAAAAAACTAATTGGGTGTTGTGTANGCCAAAAAGAAAAACTGTCTTCCACTTATCGTGTTAACGGTGAAAGTGCACGGCGACGGTGACGGCGACGGCGACATCGACGGCGACAGGGACGGCAACGCCAGACGCAGGTGATGGCAATATGTACAGACACATCTGTGTCTGTACATAACAAAAAATTGGCTCTTATGAAAAACATTCAAAGGTCATTGACCTTACCTATAATGTGTAATCAATATGTATATGAATATGAGTCAGCAAGGTGCATGTGACATGCACATGCAAGAGAAAAAGCACAAGTGAATGTCAAAGGCCCCATTCAGAACAGATGATCCTAGTACTAACTGATCCACCGACTAAATATGGTCGACCGCACTTCAAAAGAGATGCCACCGATTCCTGATCGTCTCCCCGCCTCTACGCATGCCATTAAATGGATTAAATCTCGACTCTAAGGTTTAATTGCTAGGCCCCTGCAGCGTGTGGCGGCGGGGAGACCATCCAGAATCAGCAGCATTTCTTTTGAAGTGTGATCGGCGGATCAGTTAGGACTCGGATCATCTATTCTGAAAGGGGCCAAATGCCTGCTGCCTGCTGTACATGCTAACGTGAATTCTATCTATCAACCAAAACCAAATGCCTGACCATAAAGAAAGTTGTAATTTTTGGCCAGTTCAGTTACATATACCAAAAAGTTTATCCCTTGGAACCATTTCAAATAAAAGACATTAGACCAAATATTGACCTCAACTTTCAGAGTAAAACATGGAGTACCAGTACCTCAATTCAGCATAAATGTGCAGCACCAGCCCTATAAAACAGACTAACAATAATAATTATTGGTCTTAAACAGTCACTATTTCTGTCTTGATTTAAAACATGTGGACTGATATACCTTGGGTTACAGTACAAAACTATTTATTTGTTCTTTAAATTTGGACAAATTTTTTATTTTGCAGTGAGTTATTGTGTTTTGAGTCCAGAGATTCAAAAAGTCATGATAAGTCGTCTGTTTTGGGGCTAAATTCTTAGCCTGCGCTTAAAACATAATCCACTAGGTTGCATTTCACAATGAATTTAAAATACACTTATTTTTTGTTTAGCCTCGGGAACAAAATGCTTGGTGAACAAATTGAGAATGTCTTAACAAAGGTGTTTATGTCAGGGGCAGATGGAGGCCATCTTCAGAGTCTTCCAGAAGACTATCAGAATCTTCCAAGTTTACATTGAAAGGCATCTGATTTTTTCTGTCAGAAGTGGAGGATGGATCAACAAAATGGAGGATGGATCAACAAAATGGAGGATGGATCAACAAAGCCCCTGCATACCCACACGTACCAGCAGCCCATTTTGGTTTGTTTACAGGCCAATAATTCAATAATGCAAAGTCAAAGTTAACATTTAATAATTTTTCAGCCATTCCATTGAAGCAATTTTGTGAAACAGCCCCCCCCCCTCCCCCCCCCCCCCGGACATTAAAGTGATGTACTTATCACAGTGTCATAATTGCGGTCAAAGCGTGACCAATCTTGGTCTGAAGTATGCTTCTTGACTGACCTAATATCTTGTAATCAGTTTAAAGATGCAAATTCCAAATCCAGGAAATAGAAGCTATCAGCAGGAAAACTATCAAAACATACCACAGCTTTAAGCAGTGAAGGCAAACTGATTCGGTTACTCTCAATTAACATTAGTGCCACATGCACTTTGGTATAGGGAATAATTACCAGCAAACAGAGAGAGAGAGAGAGAGAGAGAGAGAGAGAGAGAGAGAGAGAGAGAGAGAGAGAGAGAGAAAAAGATATATATATATATATATATATATATATATATATATATATATATATATATATATATATATATATATATATATATATATATATATATATATATATACAATGACATGTATGTGTTGAAAAATATTTATATATCAATATTTACATTAAGCTATATTTAAATGAATTGAATTAATTTTTAAAATAATTTCAAAGTGATTAGTTTTTACTGATGATCCATTAATTAATAAATGGTTAATTATTAGTTCATTATATGTTTTGGCAGAAGTCTGTGCCATCTGAGTGCTTTTCTAACAACTTCAATTCAAAGTTTTAATGTGCATTAAGTTTATATTAAAATTATTCAATTATATTAATAATACTACTCTTTATCTTATGTATATACTAATGCTAACATGCACTGCATTAATAAAATGGATTGAATTTATACAATAACAGTAATTACGTTTCTCCATTCAAACATTAGTTTTTCATTTGTGAAACCATAAATATGCCTAAAATGGCATCTTAAGTAAATGCTTATAAGCTCCTTGATTTCAATCAATTTCTAAAATAAGCTACAAAATGACTAGTGAACCAACACTGCAATGGAAAAAAATCCTCATCCAGAAGATGAAAGAGCTTCCCTGAAATAAAACATTGACATTTAGCTAGTAATCCCCCCTTTAAAACATCGTGTTAGGTGACTTTTCTTATGAAAGGGAAGTTAATTACTCTTCTCGTTTTTAAATGAACAATGAATTGGCATTGGAAAATAAAGAAGATACCTTTCAATTCTTGAAACCTTATGAGTTTTAAGTAACTTCTTGTTTGCTTGTATAGATACAGTCATTCAGAATACATAACTTGTTTTTCTAAATCAAACATTAAAAACAATTCCCAAATTGCATATCTGCAATTTCATTAAGAAAAAACAATTTGTAACCTAATATTTATAAGCTATTTTGAAGAATAAGTGATTTGTGATTTTAAATAATCACAATTCATACATTCTTCCCCTTATTCAATTAAATGGAAATTGCACTATGCACTTCAAAAGGCATGTACATTTCTAGCAAAAATCAATCTAGGTATTTTTTCAGTTGCAGCTATTTTCAACCAGACTAAGTTTCTTTTGTTGTGTAGGCTTGATGAGATTTGCTGCAACATGCCGTACTTGTATACTGATTTAACATGAGCTGAGTAGAGATTGTACGTTCTGTTACTGCAAATCTCATGACACATTTATGCATTTCATGGGTTAATAATAATTCATTTGTAAAGATGAAAGATTCTGACAGAAATTTTAGCTTCACACATGGTTTGTTGAAACTTACAAGCACACACACATCGTAACACACACATGCACAGAGACTTAAACACAAAAACACTTACATACACTGATACACACGCACATGGACACACACACACACACACACTCAACAAGATCTAGCCTAAAGCTTCGCTATCATTGAGAAATACAATTTGGATCAATGCAAGAACTCTGACCACCCAACTGCGAAAATTCAATTACATGCGTCAGTTCGACTTCTTCAAGAACACTTTAGCTGGGGGCAAGAACCTTTCCACTTGCCTACATAATTTTACCGTTTTTGCTACTTTATCCTTATGATAAATACCCACAAGGTGGCTTTAAGTATGCAATAACTTATTTGTGATACTGTGATATTGAGAGAGAATGTCTATAGTTATGTTTCTCGTAAAACAATCTGTCAGTAAGTATTTAGGTAACTATATTTTGATATATTACATGATCTATTTTTAATTAGGCCAGAATAGTAATATTGTTTTACTTGTGGGTTATCTATAATAAATATCCTGCTGGGATTTCTACTGCAGCATAGATAACGACTTTCTATCAATTACAGTAACTGTATGTAGTACCTTTCCATTTATTTCTATGACCTGTGTATTTTTGTTGAGTTATGAAATAGAATCCCTTCTCTTACGTATTGACTGAAATTAAGCCTTAAAACCAACATTGCATATTAAATAGAACAAATTGACTGTAGGAGACCACTCTGAGAGAAATCTCACTTTAATTTTCCTATTACTTCTGATAAAATGAGGAGTTAGTCCTGAGGTTTTTAGGCCTGCGAAGTCAAGTGACACGTTTAAAAATATTTGCACTTGGTCAACAGGGCGTGGAGAATATCCCTAATATCTTTTTATCCTTGTCAAAATAAGATCGCAGGAGCTGCCATTGATACTGGCCCTTCATTCATCAATATGTGTCAAAGTCAAGCTTGTCTGGTTTCCTAAAGTTAATCATAAATTTCAAACACCCCATTTTTTCTATATTTTCCTTTTTTTTCGATTTATTATTTTGATTTTATTTATTCAAAAACATATACATTTTATACGCAAAACTAACTTCTAACAAAATTTTAGTTACTATGAACTAATCCGTCATTTATGAAAATTTATTAATTCACTTAGTTCAAATTGAATGAGTAATTGCTGTATTGAAATGTAACTTTTTTTACTTTGGGGTCACTTCCACAAGAAAGCTTATAGGAGCAAATGTTGGTCTATGCTTTAAGGCAGATATATTAGTCTTCTTATATCCAGCAGTAGTTCAGTGACATAAAATACTGCACCTGTTTTATAACATGTAAGAAAAGGCTAATGTTTAAGATCTATTAAATAACACACTCCACCTAGTGGACTGCTGTACATTTACACTGAACTGAAGTGGGCTAAAATTTTGGTCTAAATGTTAAGACAAACTTTTAGATTTAAAGTTCTTTTGTGACAACGGTCCCTGCATGGACAAGTGCTGAGCTTATAGCAAGTTTAGCTTTTAGTTACAGTCAAACAAGGTGAACATCAGAAGTAGACAGTTCACATGTCAAGGATATACAGCACCACTAAGTAATATTTATACAAAATTTGCCATGTCACATATTACGTCAATTGTGCGTGCCATGTGTCAAACCTTGGCTTATGTTTTATATAACTGAAAGCTTGCTGCAATGCCAATGACCTAAAGCTTGTGCTGTCAAGTGACAAAAGCTTCTGTAATCTCTTCCTTGGTGCCAATGATTAGATTGCGTCGCTACTGGATTTGCCAGAACTCTGACATGCTACTTAAGGATATTGTTAGCCTTTGCCAAAAACTCCTTGTTTGCTGCCTTACATATATTCTTTTGGATAACATATCAATCTTCAGTGTTCAGTGACTTAATTAATATTTACACACGTCATCTCAAGTGTGATGTCATAATTGCGATTTGGGGGTAAAAATTGAAAAATTGGTTTCTCAAATTTCTCCTTTACCTAAGCACCTACAAACACAGTTTTAAGGCCAATTTAATGACACCATTTAGTACTCCAAAAAACTGCCAAATGATAAAAGCTTTGAGTTGTCTATACATACAAATTACAATATAAACAGTGATATTTTATATTTTTGAGGGGAATTTTATTGTTTTAAATCAGCACAAAGATACAGACTCATTATTGAAAAATTACATACAGGAAAAACCTCATTTTTGGTATCCGGATGATAATGAAGGCTTACAATACCCTTAACTCATGCCATGCATAAGGAACACTACCACCTCTACTCAAACACTTTCAACTCAACTCTTTGCTTCATGTTGCACACATTTGAGAATCCTTATGTTTGGCTTGGTTCAAAAGAATCAAGTGTACGTTCTACCAGCAGGCCTGTAGCAATTCCAAAGGGGTGTTCTTTTTCTGGCAAAGTAGACCTTTTTACCCTCTTAATTGACCCAACATGAGAAATGGCATAGGACCTAGTTCAAATTTTGATTCTGAATGGATCTTTTCCATCCAAAAGGGTGGTTCTTTTTAACTTTATAAACTTCACCTGTTCACAGGCCTGCATAATTTGCAATTAATTAATTTTTCTACATTTTCTTCAAATTTTCCCTTTTGGTTTGCCTTGGTTGAACAAAATATACATTGTACATTTGATAACTCTATAGTCAAAGAACATTTGTAAAGTGCAGAAAAACTCATTTCAGAATAACAAACATGTAGTTTAAAATCAAAACACACTTAGGCCACAACTCGACATAAAATCCTAGATCTGTTAAATAATTAAAAGACCTGATGGACGATGGAAAAAAAGAGACAATTTTCATGAAACTGACACTTCAAATCCCATTTATAGTTACCAAGCAATATTCGAAAGAGGGAATAAGAAAAGACTTAGGCTGTATTCCCAGTCTTTTCATCTCAGGAGGGACGATATTGTTGTCAAAGTGTTTGTTTTCTTGCAATTTCTGTAACAGGATCTTATTGATTGGGTGAGGTTTTGGTCATACTTTAAGTCCCATTTTAAATGACCAAGGTTTTTCTCTTAGGCTGTATTCCCAGAGCTTTTAGATCGATCTATCCCTGGGGAGTCTCACTAGATTACTGTCAGATAATCCGGCTTAAATGTCCGTCCCGCCTACTACAAGCTGTAAGGGGGTAATTAACTTTCGTGTCCGCCCGGCTGACAGCTATTTAGCGTAGTCCCCAGGGAGTTAGGTCGATCTAAAGTAGATCGATCTAATCTCTGGAAATGGGGTCTTAATGAAACTTCCACACAAATAATCTGCTCATATGAAAAGCACACTGCAGTTATTTCTCTAAAAAATGATTCTGATAAGTACGTACCACCCTTTTTAAGCTCATACATAAAACAGAAAATTGCAACAGTTTCATGACAGCTGAGGCAACAACAAGATATTTGATAACATTTCTACAAATATACAGCTAAATTTAACTACAAGAAAATAAACAATTTTTCTCATGAAATCTAAATATTTGATGAACTGAGGACGATAGTCCTATCCAAACCGAATACAAGTATAGGGGTCATTTTTAAAGAAATCCACATCTTACATACACATCTGGTGTTCAACTTATCTGGCTTTCTTCTCAGCCATAAAAAATTAATTCACTGTAAAACCCTTTAAAAATATTTTAAAATCCCACAAAGAAAAAAAGTAATACCCTTTTATCCAGTCTCTCTTGAAATTAATTGCATGGTGCAACAGAAAGCAAGAAGTGTTTTAGGGTGGTAACAAGTTACAACTGGGGAATATCTGGCAAGTTACACCCTTATCTACAAAAATAACAGCTTGAGCTACTGAAGTTTCACAAAATGATATTAATTGATAAACCAAGGTTGTAAAGCTATAATGATAGCTTTTATTAAGCTATCAATTTTCAAGACCCAAACAGCCACACACATCTCTCACAGCAAACTGAAATAGTGGAGTCTAAATTTGGAAGCTTTTTCCCCCCACTTAAAATAACTTCGCAGTCTAAAAGTCATTCTTGCAAAACTGAGACAGAAAATTGAAATTAATGACCAGAAGTCAAATAATGCAGTGATTCTTATCAATTCTCTCACCTTTTAACTTTCTTTCTTTTCCTGGTTCTCCACACAAACTGAATATTTCTGTCCTTCCTATCGTCCAGTCTTTACAAAAGAGCGCCTTTTATTTCTGTTAGTATAAATAACCTTCAGTCCAACTCAAAACCTTAAGTACTCTTACTCCAGATTCCCCAATTTTTATCTGTTGATTCACAGCTTCTCGATAGCACCTCGAGCAGATTGGTCTAGTACCGTACAGCGAGTGTGTGCTTAAATCCCTCTCAATAACACAACTGGCTCAGTGAAGGAATGAAGCAGCCAGTAGAACAGAAGCAAGCTGAGCCCACTGAGCCAAATGACGGACTGTATTAAATCCTCAGGTGTGTGTGTCATGTGACCCGCTTAGGGCAGGCGTAGGGCCAAAGACTTTTAGAGGACGGTTATGAAAAGGGCATGTTTTCATAATGGGGTTTCTTTTCTTCGGTGCCCCTAAATATAGGTATTGCCTTTCAATCTTGACAGATTGTGATTTTGGGATTTACTGGTTTATTTGATACATGCATAAGATGCTATTTAGACATAAAATGGCATGGGAGGAAAGAAGGGACGGTCAAAAGAAAAAGAAAGAAGGACAAAAGAAGAAGAAAGCCAAGCAGGTAGCATACTGGGAAAGACCATAAAACAGTGGGGGGGGAGGGGGGGGGAGATTTGCAATTCAGACAGCAGTCTTCAGCAAATTTCATAAAATACAGCATTGTAAATAAATACTTATCATGCATGCTGTTCTTCATAATAATATATAAAAATATCTTAAACACTTATTATTATTATAGCTATAATCTCAGAATTAATCTAAAAATGTTTTCCCCAATCAATTCACATGAATCCCTCAGTCATGGTGGTTGCATAAAAAGTAAAGAAAAAGCCATGCCCTTTCAAACATGGCATGGTATATTGCATTTTTGCAATACAATCACGTCTCGATCAAAGATGAAAAAAAAAAGCCACAGGTGTGGTTTCCTCAAAAATGTTTCTCTAAAACAAAATGATACTCTTGGTTATCTATCTTTGTATCATATCTTCCTTCTTTTAGCTGAAAGGTATTTTCATGTAACTTAATGGTGAAGCTGTATATGTTCCAGCTATAACTATATGACAGGCAATCTGCAATAAGCTGTAAACACCCTGAAAGAAATTTGGAAAAAGCTCAACAGCTAACTTGAGAGCAACTTTAAGTTAAATCATATCAAAGTCTAATATAATTATAACCTGGAGATTTTCATTTAAACATTTTTATTAAATGACTAACTTTGACTGTTATTAATGCCTGTGTACTTTCATGCTTTATGATGAACACATTTCAACTAATAAAAAGGTTGAAAAAGTACTAAGACAAGAATACAATTTTTATTGAAATTACTACCACATAAGATGCTATCAATTAATTTATATCATGTCAAAACTATGTAAAAACGTTTCAGAGCTCAGTAAAAATGGCTAAAAAATAATAGAATTGTCTGATGAAGGGTAACACATGAAGCCTTGGATATAAAAACAAGTCTAGATTCTTTCTTGGTGGAGGTAGAAAAAGAGACTCACTCTCTCCTATACTATAGTCTACAAACAACAAAAAGAAACAGTTTTTGGATCGCTAAAAAGAACATACGACCCTTTACCTTTATCAAGCATGACAGTGTGAAAGCACCAATGATCACACCAAGTTGTTTAACAAGCCTCTAACAGTAGATAAACATTTTTTTAAAAGCATTCCGGTTATTCCTGTCAGGTTTTCCCTTGTGTCAATGTTCTAAATATGGAAACACAGTTCAAATGACAATGTGTGAACATGTCATTTGGTACAGTCAAGTAAATCAAATAATCGCTTTGGCAAATATTTGGTCGCCGGTTACAGCTCAACTACCTAGAGCAGTGTGATTGTACGACTGTGAGCAATTACTTCTCATATTTACACATATCTACATGGTTATAATTAATGTTATTATAGATACAGCTTTCTGGTAAATGATGGCAAAAAACATCTTTCAAAAAAATAAAACATAAAAGCACTAGTCTGTGTAAGAAGAGAACAAACTTGCTGATTCTGTTTGGGTGCAAATGGTAGACTAAATTGCATGAAAAAATAATCCTTTCTCCTAAGGCATTACTGCCTTCAATCCAAGCAAATGAGAAGAAAAACTCTTTAGTTTCAAAATGCCAAATCAGAACAGAGGCCTAACATTAAAAGTGCCACAATCTATGTACTATAATGGTAATTTTTCTCAACATACATGTTAAATTGTAACCCAAGATATCCATAAGTTCTATATTTTTCTTTTAATGCGTCTATAAAGAGGAAATGATGCGTCATCAATACTGAGAAAATGAATGTGGTCTACACGTAGCAAGCACGTTTTTTTTTACAACTTCAAACAAAGAATGCTTACATTTCTACCTAATCAGGCACACACCTATTTAAGGACCACCAGCTAAGGTGAGCATGCCCTAGAAGAGAACCTGCAAAAATGAGCAAGTGTTTGCACCTTGGCAAAGAGTCTTAACACGCGGAGATGTCAAAGAACACACACATACCTGCATCAACGTAAACAAGCACATACAGGCAAACAGGCACATACACACATCGGCATTTGTATGCATGCATGCACATGCATGCACGTGTATTGAATGCACAGATTATTGATCTCAAAAGCCTAAGAATGCATAGGCTCAGTTATACATGTAACCACAGCACCTACGTCTGCTGAACAAACTGAAAAATGACTTAATTGTTACGTGGGAGCAAGAAGAAAGAAATTCCCAAACAATGCCAGACAAAAAGCATGTGTGAAACCTAATACTCTTGTGCTTGATCCTAAAATAGCAAGTAACCCACAAATAACCGATCACATCACGTTCAAACTGTTAATCTTTTTAGTACAAAAATTCAACAAGAGAGGGACCTCCAGGGACTGAAGCCACATTGTAGCTAGAACACAATACCACATTATACATACTTCTAATTAAAAAAAGGAGAAATGCTTTACTACCTGGAAAAGTTATACTTAGACCCCATTCCTAGAAATTAGCTTACCTCCCTGGGGGTTCATGCTAAAAAGCTGTCAGCTGAGCGGGCACGAAAGTTAATCACCCCCTTACAGCTTGTAGTAGGCGGGACGGACATTTAAGCCGGATTATCTGACAGTAATCTAGTGAGACTCCCCACGGGGATAGATCGATCTAAAATCTATGGGAATGCGCCCTTAGATAACTGGGTAGAATAGTGGGTTGTGATGATGTTGGGATCACACTGGAGGTGGGGTGGAGGTGGGGGGTGGGGGTGGGGGTGGGGGTGGGTGGCTGAGTGGACAGTGCAATGAATTCTGATAAATATTCTTTAAATACTGTCCCAAAATTGACTTTATTACTATGGTCCCAATGGTGAACAGAAATGTAAGAAATCATGCTTCTGTAACGGTATGATGTAATACAGAATGAGGTTAGAATATATCAATTCTTTATCAGAAAGAATTGATACAGTCCAACCTCATGATGGAACATACGATGTATATCAATTTAAGATCTTAAAAACCCTTCTTTCTCTCTCATCCTCTCTCCTCCAGTCCAAGATCTTTGAGCCTACTTCTCTCTGTCTATCTGCTTTTTCCCTCCCTTTCGTTCTCTCTCTCAGTCCTTTCTCTTCCTCCTCTCTTATTATCTCCATTCTTCCTTTCTCTTCTCTCTCCCACTCTCTCTTCTATACATTCTTTCCCTCTCTCTCTCTCTCTCTCTCTCAGTCCTTTCTCTTCCTCCTCTCTTATTCTCTCCATTTGCCTTTCTCTTCCCTCTCCCACTCTCTCTTCCAACCATGCTTTTCCAGCCCACTCTGTCTCTCTCCCCCCTCTCCCCCCCCCCCTCTCTTCCAGCACAGGGGGTGATATATAGCAGAAGACACACCTGGAACACCTTTATGCCAAGATTTCCTTAAGCCCCATGACCTTATGAGGTAACACAGCAGCTTTGGGCTCATATACACTAAAAGATAAGTCCCACCTAGAGAGTATCTAGATGAGGATGCAAATAGAATGATTTACATCACCTGTACTGATTCACTTCAAGACCTACAAGTATAGAAGACCTTAGGTCACTATAACAGTCAGGCTATGATGATTTTGACACTTACAATCTCAGTAGACTTAGACCCCATTTCTATAGATTTAGATTGATCTATTCGGATCGACCTAACTCCTTGGGGGTTCACGCTAAATTGCTGTCAGGTTCCGAGAGCCGAGCGAAACAAAAGTTAATTACCCCCTTACAGCTTTTAGTAGGCAAGATAGACATTTAAGCCGGTCAGGCTGACAACAATCTAGCAAGACTCCCCACGGGGATAGATCCATTTAAAAATCTTTGGGAATGCACTCTTAGGCCCTCTTCACATCGAGAGCTCTATCTTAGTTGATGATGATTAATTTTTGCGGCATATTCTCAGATATAAATTGTTGAAGGGAACAAAGTCTAAGAATATAATGTGTTAACTTAAGCTGTCTTAAATTGGTTGGAAATGTGAAAAACAAGACCTGTTAGCACAAAATTCTAATAATAATAATAATAATAATAATAATATATATATATATATATATATATATATATATATATTTTTTTTTTTTTTTTTTTGGGGGGGGGGGGGGGGTTTGCAACATTTGAAGTGTTAAAACAATTTTAATATAAAACCCATCCATGCAGACCCTATGAAATACTGCCCTTACAAAACTACTCAAAGTCCTTGAGATAATAATGAATAAATACAAAATATTTATTTCAGAGTCACATTTCAAGACTTTAAGCCAAAGGTGAGTTGAAATGTCAAACTAAGAACAAAATTCCCAGATATATGGCTCAAGTGACAGATGAATTAAAACAAAAAAGGTCCCCAAAGGAGATTTTAGTTGTACTTCTAGTCAGGCTGGGTTGACTTAACTTGCTACAAAGGAGGCTTTTTAAAGCTGTGTTTCCAGTCAGGCTGTTTTGACCTAAATTGATACAAAGGAGACTTTTAACACTGTGCCTTTAGTCAGGCTGGGTTGACCAAATTTGCTACAAAAGAGATTTTAAAATTGTACTTCCAGACAGGCTGGGTTGACCTAACTTGCTGCAACCTATCTCGGGAAATGACTAAATTTGATAGACTCATTATAAGAGTCTCCTGGGGACATGTTTAACAAAAATAATTATTATTTTAGCCCACTACTGGTTTCAGCTAGTCTACAAAGATGGTATGTAGTAAGTGGTTGATATTATAGTTTAGTATGTGCATAAATTGGCACTACTTTCAATACCTGATCAACATAAGAGGTATCCTGTTGTATATCTGATATCTTTATTTATCCATAAATTGTCAAGAGTAAATATTCAAGATGTCAAAAATCTCCAAGCCAGGGAAGATTTATTAGCTATCAGCATCAATTTGAATCAATAATTCATAAACCTATCAATAAAAATGCAACAGGTTAGTTTTTAGGTGAAATTTAAGATGTCATGTTTTTTTGGGAGGATACTGTCCAAGGTCCAGAGAAATTATTACTTAAAACTTTTGGGCCTCCAAGCTATTTTGAGGCCACAAAGACAAATTATTCTTTGTTAATCTTATTTGTATAATATAAAAATGGCGAAGGACTGAAGCTTGGATATTTACTCGTAATTACAAAATCTAATATCAAAGTGCTTACATTGGACATTTCCCCCCTTTTATTTAGTATTCGTGATTGCTAATTCTCATGCTATGAAATGGAAGGTTCCTGTTTTTTTGTTTTTTTCACATCCCAATTCTTTCTAACATGACAATCCATGCAAAATATGTGGTTTCCAATGGAAGATTAATAAAAACACCCCATGTAATTTAGCCTTAAGTGCACATTGTATAGAATATTTGTATTTTCCAACATGAAATTTCATGATCATTTCAGTTTGCCAAGGAAGAGAGAGACAGTAGAATGAGGAAAGCTAACGGGGTATATAATATATTTATGTGCATCTACATGGTTATATATAATAAAACTAATTACGGATACAGCTTCCTGGTAAATGACAAGACTTCTTTCAAGAAATGTAATAAATATTGCCTAAAATAAAAAAACAAATATTCGGTCTTAGTAAATATCACTTTCTTACAGATCAAGTGAACTGCAAACACACTATATCCAACTCAATCATTAAAATAAAGCTGAAAGCAAATTTTCTATCCTGCCAAACTAAATCCTCTTCTGTCCTAAATATTATTTAATGCGTAACTTTTTACCATTAAAATCTTCATCATTATCATCATCAACATCATCAAAATCTTCATCCTTAGGTGACAAGGGTAGATTAATTTATCAGTGCATGTTTTCTCTCCTTACAGTTCATTTGTGCACCAGTGGGCCGAGGATGCTGTGCTTGATTCCTTTAACTGAACAGGATGTCTATAACGGCTAGTTTTCAAGATATAGGTGAACGCTGACAGCTTCCGGTCGCCAGAAAAGGAACGATAAAAATCACTTCTGTTACGGCATGGCAACGATGGCCAGCAAAATCTGTCATTCACTTTAAAATAGCCATTTCACGTCCCTTGAAGTGCCAAGGTACGCTGGTGCATTTTCTTCAAACAGCATGATTCTGCATCGATATCGCTGCAACCTGCTCTCCGAGCTCAATTCCTGTGTCCCTAACCAGGGTATCTACATGTATAAAGGTCAGATTCCTAGTAGATACAACTTTGCCTGCAGGTTGCCAGAGCAGGAAAGAGAGGATATGGCTTCCCCTGTGGCATCGTGGCAGTGGCCAATAAATTCACAAATTCGAGGCTTTACTGATATTGGAGGTAGACTTCGGTATATATATATATCCAAGTACTGAGTGCATGGTGCCTCCAGTTTATATTCTGAACTTTTCTAAAAACTCATAGTTCTAAGTACTCTCATTAATCATTTTTCTACACATTTTGATAAATTGGTCAATTAGTTAAGGTCGAATAGTGAAATCTATTTTGAGTTTGACCTAAAAAAAAAAAAAAAAAAAAAAGAGAGGTAATTCTCCAGTACAGTATGTTACGTTTTGTCAATGATGTCTTTGATGAAGTGATCTACCTCACTACCCAGGATGGAGAATTAGCTACCCTGTAACCATAAATGCAGACCAAATACACAAACGCAAAGTGAATCAATGATTCTTACTGAGAAAACAATAATATAATTACTGCAGAACCATATTATCATACTAAATTTGCTACATCTTCATTTGATAGGACCTTTCCTTGACCTTATCGTGACCTTCTGACCTTGAATTAGAAAGTTAAATACGAGGCGCCTAAGGGAGCTATCCTCATGTTTGAAAAAATCCTGTAATGACAGAATAGCATGCAGACAAAAAATTATGGCAATAGGACTTGGTTATCCTGTAGCTAACAAAATGTTAGAGACTTGGGTCTTTGTGTACTAGTTAACTTGCGGGAGGGAGGGGTATTATTGTCAATAGTCCCTCAGAAGGCAAATAAAAATAACATCATAAAGACTGAAATAAATAATTGTAATACATATAAATAAAACATGATGGCAGTGAATTTTTCACAAAATTGAGGATATGTTTTAAATGTAATATTAGTATCTATAAGATTGGGAATAAAAAACCACACTCTTTACTAAAAAAAAAATGCAGAATACCACGTTTTTTTTCTATGAATGCCACAAAATCTTCAAATTTGCAGAATTGTATACAAATGTCTTAATTCTGAATCGATTGTCCAAAACAAGCACTCTTAACACAAACACCAATCTTTCACGTGTGCTGAATATGCGCCACAAGCTTTTGTTTGTACTTGGTTGTTTTACTCCAGACTATTTACTTGATAAATATCATTTTCATGCACTAGAACAAGTAGCCAGAAGCTATTTGTTTACAATAACTAATGACCAGTGGCTATATGTTTGCGAAATGTTACCTTATCAATTTGCCATTGTTTTTCAAGCCTGCTAACAGTATGTTTATAGTTTGATATCAGTTAAAAGTACATGGATAAGATGAAGAACTGCTTGTGTTCCACCCGAGTCTAATCAGCGAACATGTTTTTGACAGAATGATAGACAGGCGATTTTGAATTCCAATTTTTTTTTTTTTTTTTTACATTTGAACCAAAGAATTGCACCTTCATTGTAAAAACAACTATTCTCATCGCAAACAGCATTTTTGTTGCAATTGAGAAGTTCAATTTTCTTGTTTCAGTATCCATCTTCAATAATTAAGAGTATATCCTAAAAAAAAAAAAAAACTCCAAAACCAGTCATAAGATCACTGTTCTCTGAATTGTTAAAGATGTTGTATACCTTTGTTCTTTAGAGAAAAGTAATGAAAAGTCTATGAAAATTATATTTTTGCTTATACATAGGTCTAAATTGTTAATTGTGTTCAGCATGTCCCAACATCTGCTGAGTTACAGGTCTTCCTGGTAGAAACTCCAAACAACGGGAGAATTTTCATTAAGAAACCTTAGAGTATGTCTTAAAACTTAATCTCCTCAAAGGGAAAATCATTTTTTTACCTAAGAGACTTGAAAATGTAGCATTTAATTGATTTCTGACTTTGCTATTTCTTTAGAGTAACAGACCAGCTAGCTAAACCTTGCAAGATTATTACAGTCTGCAACAAACAAGGAAAAAACAGACAGGATGACCTGATTTCAAATACATGTATAAACAAATAAATAAAAATTAATTAAACCCATTCCAATTCCTCTTTGCATATTACCATTATCATGGAAACCAGACTGTGACTTGGTTCCAGCTTCAGCAAAACCAACAGACTCAGAGTCGAGTCTAATTAATGAAATCCAGGCACAACAATCTCTGTATATAACAACTAATAATTCTGTTAAATCATGCAAAAAGTTTTTTATAATAAGATCATCCTTAAAAGTAATACAGCACATGGGTTCAACCATTACTTGGCACAAAATCGATATCTTTTTAACCCAAAATTAAAGGTTAAACTTGTTTTACCTGGTCGGTTAAAGGTTGCACTATTTGAGACCAATTTATATTATATTATATACCAGTTTAGCAGCAAAGAGCTTTTTTCTGAAACAGAGTGTAGCAAAGAAGAAGCCAAGCAGGACTAATTATCTAGCACCAATACACCCGTTCAGCAGCACCTAGCTTATTTTGAAACATAGAATGAAAGCGGATGTCAAGTCAAAATCACATCATGCAGAATTATACAACGTTATACCATATAATGCCTATTTACAATGACACTTAAAATCATAATCACCTTAATTTGTTACATCACAGCAATCGGAACATCACTGGTTCGAACACATTTCCAGCCCGTTTCATAATATCTGAGAATCAATTTTTTCCCTGTTCCTTTTCCTGTGCTTACACATGGGGCTCTAACACCAGAAATGCCAATAACCACACTTTTCGCGAAGATCCCCCATATAACCACCGAATTACCACCCCTTCTCAGTGAAGAAAATCCCTTGTCTGAGAAGTTTACTTCTCCTTAAATTAACAGCTAGAATACAATCCAATTATAACTCTGTAAATCAATGTTGGATAGCAGAAAGACCATTTGGACTAATTTCTTAGCAATAGTTGGTAGTATAACAGCGTGTGTGCATGTTTAATCATAATATTGCATAAGAGGGGGTCAACATTCCTAAAGTTGTTATAATCTAGTTATAATCCATTGATTTTTTTCTCTGGCACTGAGAAAACTGTTGCAATCAATAGATATGTCATTTAATTTTGACAATTATCCATGAAATATCTATTAAATGTTACATACAGTCATGTTCCGTGAATTTTGTACAGAAGAAATTAATTAAAATAACAACAGGATGTTAAAAGTATGATTATTACTTGCATTCTTTCACAAGTTGCTTTTTGAAACATATTAATAGAAATTTACTGATTGGCTGTGGCAAGCATGGGAGAGGAAGGCTAGGAGACCTATTGAGTGGACTCTCTTATGTAGGGCTCATTGTAACTGCCCGCGCTATTTTTATTTTTCATTTTTATTTGAGTTTGTCTTTTGTTTACTTATTATTCATGCGAAGTACATTTTCCGTTCTTTCTCTTTTGCCCTTCTTTGTTTTCTCTCTCTCTCACTCTCTCTTGCTCTCTCCCTCTCTCTCTCCCTCTCTCTCTACTAATTATAACATTACAGGCCACCGCACTTACGTAACCGCACCGTCACATGCCTGTACCACACCCTGCACTGAACAGTTTTCATTTCACAGCATATACAAGGCTTTCTCTCCATTTCTTTTTGCTCACTTCACTTTCGTGCTTGGAACGTGCTTGAAACTAATCACTAAGATTAACCCAACTCTGTGGGGACCTTCGCTGAATGCAATCAGTTCAACAAATTAACAAGTGTCCTTCTAACACTGAGTAAAACACAGAAAAGCCGATTATACCAGTATGTTTGAAGCAACAGGAGGCTTAGGAATAACGCCTTTACTTTCAATTAACATTTATAAATACATTTAATAACTAAAGCTCATTAACCCCAGAAGTATACATTCTTAGGTACCAACTTACAGCATAAACTGATTCAAAATTCAATAAAAGGTACAAAGATCAATGTTAACTGACTAGGAAAATGGACTGAACACAAAAGGAAGAGTAGGATGATACCTGCATCAGTGTTATACATGTACTTGGCCAATCATTAATCAGATGATTAGGATGGACCTTTGAAGCTCTGTCTGTTGGTAATTGATCAAAGAAACTTCCAAGGTGAAGATTCATTTCCATTCCTGTAAAGAACCAATTTTATTAACTTTGGCTTAAAAAAAGCACATACAACAGAGGTAAGATGTGTGTATATGACCAACCAAAGTCCTGTTTAAAGTGCTTAAAAGTAATAAAATATACAATTTAAATATCTATTCCTTGGTTATAGTCTATTGAAACTGGTTACCAATGACAATTAAATTCCCCAATGCTGCATTTAGTAAAATCACTTACTACAAGTAAATGCTACAGGTGGTTAAAGTTGACCATGTATTTTCTAATATCCATTAAGCAAACAAATAGATCAATACAGTAATTATCTTCATGCTTTTTTCCCATCTTTTTTTAAGCCTCTGCAAGAGCCGCGGCAATAAATACTGTTTTATTTTTTAAATGGAAAGCGTTTCAGGGTAAATGACTAAATAGGATTTTTATCAAGAAAACCACTTTCTGATGGTGAGACCAGAGGTCAAGATTTTTATTCCACACAGATGGCTTCATTCCAAATATATCGGACCTACAGCAGAAAAAGTAAAACAAGATAAACATAACCACTTTTTCGCCATTTTTTTCCTTTCAATCAACGATAAGGTATATATAGTTTCACTTTTGCTTATTATGGGTATAGCAGCAGTGACTGAATCTGTGGTCTACATTCACCTGCTATTTTTTCAACCTTTTTGCTGGTGGGGGATTTTATTACTACTGACCTTCATGCCTGCCGAGGGAAGGATTCAATTGACCTGCATGCTGGTTGTGCTCTATTACGCCTGGTGCACAGCATGTCATCAAGCAATCAGTCAAATCTGACTGCAATCAGCTGTGGTTTTATGCTGGACAAGTTGGCAGCAATTCAAACAGAATAAAAATTGACCATCATAAATTTTCTCCTTGACTTGTTATCCTATATCTTGATATAACATGTTTTCTTGATAATGATCAGAATTTGGGAACCTCCCAAACTATGACATGAGGTGAATCCAAAAGAAATGATAAGAATCCACCTGATGTTATAATGAGAAAGAGTAGTATTTTTTCCTTTAATGTCGATTATTTGGGCGGCCTATTTGGTAAACCTTTATTAGAGGGAGTAGAGCTTTCTGCTTCTGGGACCATACAAATACACCCCTGTCCAGCTACCTACTTAAAATTCTGATATAAATCGACTTACAAATTTGGTCGAGGTTTGAGATTCACCAGGCAATGACGCGTGTGCACGCGCGCACACACACACACACACACACACACACACACAGAGTCATCACATTAACAGAGGGCATTTCAATTAAGACCTATACCTTTCTAAATCAACCTCCTCCCTCTGACACACACACATACATGTAAAAAAAACTACTAGGATATGTGTAATAATTCAACAATCTTTGAACATAAATCGCTCAATGTCATGACTAGTTTCCTTGATAAATCTTCCATCTGTCTGTATTCAACTTTTCCTGGCAAAATAGACTTTTAAATATTTCCCAGAACTCAATGTTGAAATGTTTAACCTATCTGATCCCTGACAAGTGCTTTCCACTGGAACTGACGTACTGACCGCCATCACACTGACCGACACAGAAAAATCTTTAAACCTGGTTAATTATTGATTCAATACCAATCAGACAATTGAAAGCTCAGCATTCACCCACCTTATAATTAGTAAAGGAAATCTAGCTGTCCAAAAGTGGACTAATGCTGGGCTGGAGACAATCTGACTGGAATGACAATAAATGAAGGTGTTTCAGGGCAGGTTTATTTTTGCCTTGTGTGATTTCCCTTCAGAGAATAGAAGTTTCAGTTGGGGTTTCCTTGCTTTGATCCGTTTTGTCATAAACGAGGCATTTACTATGTACATATTAAGAGGATCACACCACAACTGAATGCAGCACATCAATTTCAACAGGCTTCCTGTGGAAAACTTATACATGTACAAACTAGTATCCATGGAAGTTTAACCTCTTTACTTAACTAAACAGATTCTGTTCACCCTTTGTACATTAAGATTGCTTTTTAAATAACCAAAATGTTATTTTACAAAATTCTTTAACCTAACAACTGTTTACTAAGAAATAATGACATACTTCAATCTAAAATGAAAGTAGGGAGATATTTGAACTAAATGGCAGTTGATCTAGATCTGATGTGTTCATGCTGAGCATATATAATATTATATATACATATTTATTTATAATTCAATAAAAAGGATATTAAGAAAAAGAAGTAGGGGAGAATAAAACTGCTGCATAAAAGCTTTTCTAAAGTAATTTAATTCCAATTTAAATTTGACCATGAGTGAACATAGTTGAAATAAAACCACTGCTAGTACTTACAACTTGCTAGTACTTGCAGTCTTACAAGCAAATTCAAGTAGTCATTTCAAGCACAAGAGAACTCATAAGATTAACCATCACCTATAAATATACCAGGTAATCACTTCTTATCTTCAAACAATACCAATTTATCATTTTTTTTTTCAAATCAAAATTCTTGACATACTGAAAAAACTTGATACAAAAGTTCTGAAAAAAATCAACTTGAATCAATCAGAAAGGGGATTTTTGAGAAGAAGCAAAAATGACATATTTTGAAAGAGTAAATTACTAGAAAGAGTGAACAAGATGCTTGAAAATTTAGATTAATCACCAAAGAAAAGAAAATGACTCTCTCCTGTATCCAGCACATCAGACCACCATCATGCCTATATTTTCACCGTTCATTGAACTTGCCATGAAATATGTTATAAACATTAAAATAAGTTCTGCCTCATAAAACATTCATGTTACATCGTGGTTTGGAGATCAGCCAATACATTATTTAACCACTGACTTAATGTTGAGGAACAATCCCTAATTACGCACTTACATACATTCTGCCAAAACAAGATTTATTTTATCCAGATAAATTTCCAATTTAACTTTTTTTTATCAAGTTAAATTATACTTTTCTTATGGTAGTACAGTCTGAAATAGAATAAATGAATCAGAGAATGCAGTCCTCTACCAAGACAAATAATTAACTTATGATTAAATATGAATCAATTAATTAATGGATCATTACCAAAATTTCATCTCATTTAAGTTTGCCCATTTCTGACACATCCTGAAAATTTCATCAAATCTGTCTGTAACTTTTTGAGTTAGGCTGGTGACAGACAGACAAACCAATGGTGGTGAAAACATAGCTTCTTTATTTGAATCCAGAAAATTTTGATCGTTTTCAAAGGAATTTCATAAGTACCTAAGTAGCTCAATATTTAAAAAAAAAAGGTAGAGCAACAGGCCCGTAGCCAGGGGGGTTCGGGGGTTCAAAAGAACCCCCCTTTCTGCTGGGAAAAGGTCCACTCAGGATAAAATTTGATTTAGGTACATGAAGATTTTATGGTAAAAGGTCCACTTTTTCAGAAAACGAACCCCCCATTTGAAATTGCTAGCTACGGGCCTGAGCAATGACTAATGTCAATGTGGTCTTCCTGTCAATCTTTTCTATGACCTTATGATCTTTTAGATAATTAAATTAATGGCCCATTAGATCACACAAAATAGATACACATGTGCTAGCGGAGAGGGAGGGGGAGGTCCTCATCTTCTGAGTGGCCACTTTCTGCTGCAGCAGTTATTTGTTACTGATTATCATACAGCTTTGGGGAAGCCATAGTTTAGTACTCTCATCAATCATTTTAATAACTTCTATGATTGTCTTGTCAATTTGTTTATTAAAAAATAGAAATCCAATTCTTGATTGCCATAAATAAAAGCAGTCTTACTTGACCACGAATCAATCCACCTATACTGGTATATTGTGTTTGCATCTTTGAACTCATGGAATCTTTTATCAGTTGGGATGGGAAAATATTAAATAGTAACCTGTTAAATTTGAAAACCTTCATAAGATAAAACGTTCAAAGGACCTAAAATCAAAATTAAATTATCAATCATATAAAAAAAATGCAACTGTCAACATGAGGATTCCAGAAGTATGCAATTTTGCACCCAAGTTCAATTTTTCTCATAAGACTAACATTCTGGCAGGTTACATTTCCATTTTCTTGCAATTTTCCGTACAAGTCTAGTTTTTCTTGTTAAATGGTATTCTGTAAAGGTTTTCAACTTACTTAACCTTTTTTTTAGTTGTTTTTTTTTTTCATAGTCCAATAATATGACAATTTTAGGTACACGTTAAATGGTTGTTAGGGGTGGAAAGAAAGATATAACTACAAGAAATGCCCCCTGGCCATTTGTTTTCCAGACATTTCTAAGGATCACACATCAAGAAACTGATGTTAAAAAAAAGAGTACAAAGCATACCAACTATTCATTCCAAATGTTTTTCCTTGATCTTACACTGAGAAACACAATTTTCAGGTATCATACAAAGTACATATAAGTACAGGCACCACGCAGATACACACATTTTCTCTGATCTTCTACCAACCATGTGATGCAAACTTGCTAGTTAAAGAAGAAAACAAAGTGACTACGTGCACATGATGTATACAAGAGATTTGAAGATTTATTTCAATAAAGATAAGATGTTTGCACTGTGAAATGTGTTATTCAGCACATCTACTGGTGTCTTTATAATGCCTTAAATTTCAAATGTGAATCTCACTTTCTGGGGCTTACAAATGAATCACATGATAATTGCTGCAAACACAGACCCCTGCCCACAGCAAAACACCAATGCCCTCTCTGCTGTAAATATAAGGTTATCACCCCCACCTTTAATAATTACATATTTCTTTTTAGTTAATTTAAATCGTGTCACTATAATATATCAGCCTTATCGCATAATTATTTTTTAAATTCCATTACAAAACATCCCGGTGACTCCCTTCGCCACATAAGTTTTCATGTAATTATTAAACAGAGCAAAAAATGTCCCTATTTCTGTAGTATTATAAAACACATTACAATGGGCCAATATCTGCCATTTCTTATGTTGGGTCAACTACATTAGGGGAAGGGGGAGAGGGAGGAAAAGGGTCCACTTTTCAGAATGAAAAACCCTACACAGACATTTAAAAGTCTGGTATGAGACTCACTGTGACTCTTTGTGACTCACTGTGACTCACTGTAGGATAAAGCACAAAAATATTAAACAATTTGCATCCGGACTATGTAACATAAAAATGTTGTGTATTTGCTATTGTTAACAATATTCTTACCATTTGATCTTCCGTCTGTAGTTCTTTCTAATTCTTGGTATTAATCTTTATCCTCAAACTAATTCAACCACTATGACAATAAAAAAAGGTAATCAAAATAGTTTTTATTGTCTCCTTTTTTTTTACCAAACTGATGTATTAAATTTTAAAATAAAACCAGCGTACAGAGAAACAAAAGAACTATCTTTTATTGACTCTGTTTATCAAACCACTGTGTTAAATTTCCAAACCAAAGCAAATGAACCCAAATTACACAAAAGCATAGGAACCAACATTTTGTAGAAGAATTCCTTCAATAGACTTGTGGTGTGTATGCTGTTTTTCTCCATTATTGTTGCTGAACAGACAAACATCAACCACTGATGACATCAATAACGCCTATAGGTACAATGTAGTCCTTATGTGCAGAATGTATCAGATCAAAGTAATAATCCATGTGACAAAATTTGTGACATGGCTAACTTTTACATCAGATTCTGTGTCTATGACCCCATTCCCACAGATTTTAGATCGATCTATCCCTAGTCTTACTAGATTACTGTCAGCTTAGCCGGCTTAAGTGTCTGTCCCGCCTATTAAAAGCTGTAAGGGGGTAATTAACTACCGTGAGCGCTCGGCTGACTGCAATTTAGCGTGTACCCCCAGGGCATTAGGTCGATCCGGACGGATCGATCTAAATCTCTGGGAATGCATTCTATCTGTGTGTGTGTGTGTGTGTGTGTGTGTGTGTGTGTGTGTGTGTGTGTGTACGTGTGCATGTGCACATGCATCTTTGAATATGCAGAAATCTTGGATTTGATTCTATACATCATAGACACTTCTAGGTTGTATTTGTTGAAAAAAAAATAGACACTCTGCAGTAAATCAATAGGCAACCAAGCACTGATACAAAAACATTGCTTTCAATAACTTAAAGATGCTTTACACTGGACATCAGATATAGGCCATTGGCAGGGTTACATATGTGGATTCAAATGGACCACCATTATGGCTCATAAGGTTTGTTCTGAATCAAAACTTAGATCTAGATTCAATGCAATTATGGTAAAATGTGGTCAACTTTTTAAAGAGAAAAAACCCACCCCCACCCCTTTGAAATTGCTGACTAGATATCTGAGATAAATTAATGAATACCAAAGGACATGTTAATAATTCTTCCAAATATCTCTTATGATACAACAACCCCCAAACCCTTCTAAGGTTCTCAAAATTCTATTCTTGAATTTGTGAATCATAACATGGTAAAACAAAGTCGACATCAAAAGCGAAAGAGGTATTGAAACACTTAAAGGCCTCAACAAGTTGGTAACAGCATATCACTGCAACATATTTTTCTTATGAAACAAAATTAAGCCGATATTCATGTGGTACTTCACCTCAATGAGGTCACATCACCCGAACAACCTAAGAATTATTCTGTCCGAGAAAATAAACTGAAGTTTGCTTTAAGGGAGGCCCTTACGGTTAAGAGGTTGAAACCATCTCCCGATTAACCTTTAACAGCAGATTACAACTGATAAATAGTCAGGGCAAATAAGAAGCTATTGCCTTTCCATTCATTGAGATTAATTGCACAGTTTTTTGTACAAGGCAGATATTGAGACTTTCGTTGTCTAGAGGCATATTCAATTAAAAGTGAACTGGGAAGGAAAATGGGCCTGTCAAAATATATTATGGGCTTGATCACTTTGTCTGTGTGTGGGCAGGCTAAGATTGTGCTATTTATTTATTCATTTTAGGAGACAAGGAGCAAATATTTTCAAAAAATATACAAATATTTTCTAAATTCTTGTTACATTACAATCTAATGTAATGATTCATTTACCCTAACTCAATTTTCATGTAGTCTATGCCTTATAAATCACTGCAGTCAAGAAAATTAGGTTTGCCTTACAATGGTGTAACAAGCAATGCTTGAAGATACTTTATAGCATATAAAGGTCTATACCATAAAAATAGCATAGCTCATGAATCATAAAACAAAAAGAGATCTTTCCTTGGTCAAATTAGCAAGAAAAAAACCTGCAGCTGCTATTTGAAGAAACTTGGGGTAAACAAAACTCAGTCAGGGCACGGATGAGGTCTAAAAATCCACAGGGAGCAAGACCATCTGGGCTCAACTCACAGGTGAGAAAATCTTCACTTAGAGCAGTCACGCTGGTTTACTTCTTCAATTGCGCAAATCAGGAAGAGCAGAACTAAAAGTACTTAGCTATAAATATCTTAGGTAACACAGGTAGTCAGATTTCTAAATTAGACGTAATATGCTGGAATTATCTTGCTGCGAGCCTCCTGTGGAAAAAGATAAGATCAGACTCACCTGAGAAAATAAAACCTTTTTTTTCTATTAAAAAAATGCCCTCGAGAGACCAGTAAAATACCATCTGCCAAAACACAGAGCAATTCTTTCTAAATCAAATTTCTTTGAAATATGAATTGTTTTCATGCATGCTTTATATCATTTTACTAAGGAATCATTATATTTAGAAAGGTGAATTATGAACTGCCAAATATCTTGAGCCCAGTATCAAATTTACCATTTAAACTCAGTATCTAGGTTTGCTTTTCTTCTAAATTTGGAGCAAACTCTTCTTTCAGGTAAAAATAATTAACAAACAATGTAAGTTTGCTTTAAATCACTTCAACAGATCTTAAATAGTAATACTTTAAGACAGTGTCAGTTTATATAGAACAAAAGGTGTACAAAAATAACTTTATTTAACTTTCTTTCACTACTGTATATATTTTTTTCTCTATAAAAAAGAAGAAAAAAAAACTCTTCAAGACTAACCAGATATTTTAAACTCACATATCACATGTACAGGCAGAGGCCTCCCACACAAGCAAAAAGTCAAAACTCCACCTTTGTATGTGAGGGTTTATTTATTCCTTTCCTCAGACGGCCAAAGAAGATGTATATCTTGCCAAGAATAATACCTATAAACCTTGGTCTGGTATTTTTTGCCTGGCTGCATCTGCTCATTATCTTCCTCAAGAGAATCTAAAACTCACCTGAGCAGGTAGATTCCAGGTAGGATAAAACAGACTCAACACAGTAAAAAAAGCAACAAAAAAAATGCATCTTGTTTCAGGAATACACCTCAAAGAATTCCACGATTCTAAGGGGGGAAAAAACACAAAAAGAAAGTGATAGTGCTGTTATTCTACATATGTAACCTAATATAGAAAATTAACAAACCCATGTAGATCTCTGATAAAGATGTACCAACTCCTTGACCTCTCCTCCCCCTCCCCCCTAAAAGAAAAGGAAAAAATTCACGCTGGTCAAATGCCAAAAACTAAAACTAGCCAAATTTTGTTAATAGAGATAGATTAGCCTATTTAAACAGCTGCCATGGCTGTTCCTGCTTCAATAGTCTGATGACAGTCTATGAGCAATCTAACCCAATCATTTAAATAACCATAACCATTACCAGCAGATAAGAGGAGTTTCCTCGAAATTGTGATTTACAGGTACAGTGTACCATGTAAAAGAAGTTACACCATAAAATTACTCAGTTCCTTATTTGTGGCAATATTTGGCTAAAAAACCAAAAAAACTACAATAATTTCTCAGGGGTTATCAGCGAAGATAAATCTACACCTTACGTCATACTCCATATCTTTGACTGAAGGGAAAAAGATGTGCAAAATATTTGAGCATGTTTTTAGTACAACCAAAACTAAATTTTACCTTTTAAAACTGTATATCAGCAATGCAGTCTTTTACTTCTCCAAACACACCTCCTGCCAATCTGTCTCCATGACTTACTGAGTTTTACAATTGATTACTCATCAGTAAAAATATTGCTTACAGATGAATCAAAAATAGCTTACCGTTGCATAAAAAATACTGTTTCTCGAATCCAAGCTGTGATTTACTGGTAGCAAAAAAACATTCAATCTAAATAAATAAAGACACTCTGACTGTATTTTCCAGTTATTGCTTGATAAAGGGTATGAAAAACACCAATACAATGTTTTATATTTATACGGTAATTGCTTCAAATTTTCGAACACCTCACTTCTTCTTATATACGACTCTTTCAAGATTAATCATTATCAGGCACTCACAACAATGCTTTTTATTATTTGTTGACAAGATGCCAAATAACTGTTAACAAAACTTATGATTCCTTGCTTTATGGACCCATGGCGATTCTCAAGTAACATTATTTTGCAAAGTCCATTAACTTTTTTCTTTTCATTTTTAAAAATGTTTGTGCATGACAATTTAAATTGCCGGCCTCAACCCCATGGTGCTTCTCAGTTGACATTATTTTGCAACAGAAACCTTCTCTTTTTTGTTTTTCTATTTAGCCGGGGTTGACCTTAGAGTGGCACATTGACCTCTGAGTGGCATCCTAGCCATTTGGTCATTTAGCCTATTGACAGCATAAATGAATCCAAGGTTTTTTCTTTTGTAATATTCGAGTACACAAAGTAATTTGCTTGTCAGTTATTGGTTATTGTTATCGTATTACTATCAAACTGATTCTAAAGGTGAATCAAAGTGTATGTTTGAGGGTTTCACTTCAAGATTCATACCGAAACACGAAAAAGACATACTAGTCTTCTTAAGTTGAAGAAGACTTACAATTATGTCTTTTAGGACAATTTTTTTTAGTCAAAAGTTCTTTGTGGCTCAGACTCATGGTGAGCCAGTTATAACGTCTGAGCCTGGTAAGACAGGTTGTATTAAGTTATATCAACCCAAACTCACTGTAAACACAACTTCACAGATTGCAGTGGTGATTTACTGACCTCTTCAGAAAGTTGTGATGAGATCTGAATCTACATCAATTTTGATATTGAATTTAAAGGGACCTGTAAAAATAAAATATAATTAAGGTTGAACAGTTGAAATTTAATATTCTTACCACTATGGATGGACTGGTTGTGGTTTGGTCTATTTACTTTTTAAAAAAAGTAGTAAACCAAAATAAAATTTATTGATTCAGCAAGAAGTAAACAGAAGGCATAATAATAACATTATCTGCAGCATGGTTCAGGCCTTAAAACTTAACAATTTTTGTAATTATTATAATCAATTCTTCAAAAAACTTTGTGAAAAACTTAAATTTGTTGGAGAATGAAACTTGCAATATGCCATTTTCAAGTCATTAGGTTTCATTTGTTTCATAACAATTCATAATGATGGGCTATATTCTATATAAACATTAAATACACATAACTGCAAATAAAAAAGTAGATAACATCCTTAATAAACAATTTGACAGCCACCTCTAGAGCTCCAGTCTTAAATTACATCATCATCTCGCTATCTACTTTACGCTTATTAAACTAAGCTAAAAGATTAACAGCCGATAAATGCTTAAAGTCCCATGGTGCTACAAGTAACACATTCCAACGCCCATCTTTACAAGTTAATTGCAGTTTTCAATACCTACCTTATGTAATAGTACTGTGCATCAGCCAAGTTAATCTAATGGAGTCTAACTGCTAACCACAGGAGAAAATTGTTAAATGACTATATTGTGCCAAAAAGAACAAGCTCAGATATTAAAAGACTTCTGATATTGTATGACTTAAAACAAATTCTCTCTCTCTCTCTCTCTCTTCCATCTAACTCATCTAACCACCTGAACCCTAATTGTCACACACTTGTGATCTTTTCACTACAGGTGAGTAGTGATATCGGAAAACAATTACGTCTTAACTCACAGTTGAGGAAGTGTCACTCACAAGATTGTCCACAATTGCCTGACTGTCATTCCAGACGGAAACCCCCTGACATTTGCATCTCTGAAGATGAGCAGATCCCATTAAATGTTACATGACTTCTATAAGTGGATCTTAAATACCAACCTGTGTTTGACTTGACTTTTGACCTGTCCATATTTCGAGAGACTGGTTGATCAAGATGCTTTCATACTGATATCCATTTAGCTACCAGACAAAAAATAAAAAAATATCATGATCAATAACCTAGTAGCCTTAATCCTGCTATAATTTGGGTAGGTTTTATTCAGAAACATAGGAATGAAAGTTGGTCTTAACTGCGTGGTCACAATGTCTAGTTTACATTGAACCAAGTATTAGTTCAAAAATATTTTGCTTTTCACATAAAAAGTAAGTAAATTTGTTTTATTAAAATCTATTGGTTTATTTATTTAAGTAGACCACTTAACTAAAGTAGGCTTTAACCTAAAATGTTTTAAAAAATCAATACAATTGAGTGGATTTAACCTAAACTATTAAAAAAATTAACACAATTGAAAAATTAACACATTACTGGACTTATTTAGTAATATTCAACATTGCCATCAATACCACCAGTCTTTAACAGGGAACTTAGTGTCAGTAACGCAATAGGCTGGTCAAGGGACAAGTCAAATGGCTACAAAATTGGTTGGCTTATCACTCCATAAGTCCAGTATTAGATTAGTTGATTTCTCTTTTATGTGATATCACACTACTGATTGAATCAGGACACAAATGTTCACTCTCTCTTTTTAACTGTATCATTTTGCCTATCACTTGTGTAACCCTCCATCCCACCTCTTCGTCTCTCTCTCTCTCTCTCTCTCTCTCTCTCTCTCTCTCTCTCTCTCTCTC
>NW_019775437.1:252572-337471 GCF_001039355.2 Lingula anatina
GAGTTGGAAAAGCAGTCTAATTGGCTTCCTTTTCTGGAAGTTATGCATTTTCAAAGTGTGAACTTGAACTCCCATGGGCCTGAAGCCTTATGCTTGTTACACATTTAACTTACGTTGGTATTACCTGTTGAGCATAATTAAAATTTGATGTTGAATTTGCAGCTTAACATAATGTATTTTTGCATCAGAATTGACAGTAGCCTTTTTTGTTATTTCCTGCTTTTTGTCTGTACATTTGACAGCTTTGCTGCCTTGTTTTTAATCCAGTGTGCACATTTTCATTTAGTTTGAGAGCTTTTGGAAAAATGGAGAATGTATGAATTACTCACAACGGTAAAAGGTGAAGCAGACCAACAGAATAAGTATGTCAAAAGAATGAATATCAGGTTTTAATATTAAACCTAAATGTATTTTTATAACACATTCATACATATACACTTAGGATTTTAAAAATTTTTTCTGATTTATTGCCTCTAGTGATAAGAATTGGTAAGAAGTCAAAGGACACATCAGAAGCCAAAAGAGAAGCTGTGGAGGGGATCAGCAGGATGATCTGTACTACAAAGAGCCAAAACAGCACTCTCAGTGGTGAGAATAAGAAATCTAGGTTTTTATTTTTATTAGGAATAAGTGTTTTCAATGTATACCTGAAGATGGTTAAAAGCAAAGAATTTTATTCTTTTGTATCAGAACAAAAGCAAGTTATTGAAGAGAACGATTAGCAGTGTATAACTTGAATGTGCATTGTTTTAAGAAAAGCATTAATATTGGACATAATGCACAGAAGCTTCAAATGCTTTGTGACAGTGTTTTTGATTAACGAAGAGATTAACTTTTCATCAGGCATTTAATTTAAGATATTTTAAATACAATCTTTATACATTGTAATGGGGTAACTTAAAAGTGTACGAAACCTTTCAATGCATCTTTCATTATTATTATTATGCATCATTATCATTGCAAAAAGTATGCAGATCTATCAAGTTACTTAGTGTATGTTTTAATTTTTCATCGATATGCACCAGTATGCATATGCAGTCGCTAATCACAATGACTTAATTACAGTATATGTGATTAATTATAAGCAAATACAAACAAATTTAAAGATCTTGATTATTTATTTTCCAGTTGTAATTGATGGCCATGAATGGACGGGTGTGAAATTCTTCCAGCTGTCCTCCCAGTGGCAGACACACATCAAGCACTTCCCTGTGGCAATATTTGGACATGTGGAAACAGCCTGCTAGCAGAACAAATAGAGAGCACACGAGTTTTGTCTTCAGAGGTCTCTTCATCAATTTGTTGGCCGGTGCGCACATTTTATTCTTGTAAAAAAGGGGGAACTCATGCTCTAGGTGTGGGTATTCATGCATCAGATGCATTGAAGCTTAGGTTAAATCTTGGACATAAATCCACAATGTTGTCCGTTGTGTATCGCCTTTGCATTGTACCATATAAATACCTAACAGAGATTGAAGGAGGGTTTTTTTTTCATACGGTTCAAGTGTTCCAGATTGCATTATCTTACAGCTCACTAAAATGAACTTCAATTTAAGAAGTTACATTTAACAAGTTTTCCATTATTCAGAGAAGGGTGTTTCTCATTTCACCAGTGTTTGGGGGAATACATTTCATTGTTGAAAATTGGATTTCATTACCCAAAGGAATTTTTTTTTTTTTTTTTTTTTTTTTTTTTTTTGCATATTGTACTTTGCTACCCACATTTATTGTTGTCATTCTCTTCCTAGGTGCAATGAGATTACCTGAATAATTGTAGTAAAACCATTATATATGATATGAAACTGTTTTTTAACTGACCAATCATACTCTCCACTGTACTGGCTGTACTATTGTTAGAATGTGTAAAAATTATATATACATGTATTGAACTCCTGGTCAGTGTTCAGCTTATTCCTGTTAAACAGGCTGATCTTTAGTTGACTTTGTAACAAGTTTTTATATGTGCCAAAACAATGTGTAACATGACTAAAATAGCTACTGATAACAAATATGGATAGACAAAATGTATGGGTTGGTTTTAATAGGTTCCCCTATTTTCTGTTTGCTAAGTAGGTTTTTATTGGTGCTCTAGCATTTGTTGGTGAGCAAGCAGAGAGCTGATGATGTGTACGGTGCTCCACAGATTACAGTAACCTGTAACATTTTGCTGATTTGTATGTGAATAGTGCTTTCTATAGGTCTGAACTGAAAAGCTCCACTTCTGACTGGTGGCCAGCTGCTGTAGATGGCTGCAGTGTGCCTTTTTTTATGTCACAGTTATTTACTTTTGTCCAGAGTTGAATTACTAGCTGAACCATTTCTCTCTCTCTCTCTCTCTCTCTTCAGTACTTTTTGCACATTCTGAAACAACGCTCATTTATTAGAATAAGAAATATTGTCTGATTCTTATTGGTCTATCTTTGATATTTTCACATTTTAGACAATTTGGTTGTGATGTTTGAAATCTTTCAGTATGTGTTGGCATTTTAAGTTTTGAGAAAATGTAAATTGGGCATCGAATCTTAATTAGTATTGTCTTCAGTATAGCATTGTTTATTCCACCATGGAGTTGACTAAAAACAAATAACTATTCTCTTATGTGGTAAAACAAAAAGGCTCATTTATGTTTGTTATTTAAAATATTTTGGAAGAAATTGAACTGAGAATCAACTTACAACTTAAATAATGCTGAAGAGAAAGTTTTTTTTCTAATTAAACATATTTTGACTGTGCTCTGGAATCTTAAACACAAAAGGCTTGAGCATCAGTTGCCATTAATCTCCTTAAAAAACATCATATACATAAATCCTACATTCTAGATCAATTTCATTGCATTCAACTTTACCGAAATTCTTTTCTTGTTGTTATTAATTCTAGTTGTGATGATAAATGTCATTTACTGGTCCAATTTAATAGTTAAGAAGATTCATTATTAGTCATATAATGCTAATTATTTAAAAATTGTTATTTTATCCCACTGAAACCCCAGACACATTTCTACTCTTAAACTTATGAAGTAAATGTGATGTGAGATCAATTTTTTATGTTTTTTATCAAGGTGAAGTTAACTAGGCTTAATTGCTTTTAATCAAAGTGTGCTTTATGTATATTTTACATTTGGTGCTTTTAATGCTTGCATGTGGCCTTTCATTTTCATTTTCTTTTTCTTTCAATGCAGAATAATCATCGAAAAAATGCTCCTGTATATTAGATCCTTCTGGTACATACTTCTCGAAAAGAACAAAAATGGTGAGCAGTTTATCCTCTTTTGTTTATTTTCTTTTTTATGATTTCTCTAGTGTTTTCTGTAAAAAGGCATTTTTCAGTGGCTTCAAAATAAAGGTTTTCCTTTCCTTTGAGAAAGTTTGTTCATACCTGTTTTTCAGTCTGATGCTGTAGTGATCTTCATTATAATTAGGACTTTTTTCAAGTAATTTGCTATTACTGTAGGGCTGTGTATTATAAATAGAGATCAATCCTGCAATAGGAGTTAGATAATGTTTATCAATGTGTTTAATATGATTGTTGAATACCTCGAGGTGCAGGGCCAATATCAAAATATTTCATGTAACAGGAATTGTCTTCGTAAAGAAAATATTGTAAAGAAATAATCACGTTTTTGATCTCTCTGCTGGGATTTGTGTAGCACTAGTAAAGTTAAAATTAATTAAATTTGCAGTAAAAACTTAAGATTCAAATGTTCCATTCACTGAATTTCACTGTGAAGATATTCAGTGTGTCTTATTCTGGTTTCAAGGTTGCCAGGTCTCAGACAATCTTAGACATTGGAGAGAGTTGCAGGTATATTTCTGTGTGTACTCAGAGTTTATTCATTTCCATTCAGTATTCAGTTGAAGATATATTTCTTAGCTCATTAGCTTAAAACAAAAATATCAACAACAAAAAAAATTGGTGCTGATTTTGCCAATACCCAAGCAATATGTTTGTGTCCAATAGTTCAGAATGCGAGGTAATGCTTAGTTGTATCGTAAATAAGGTGTTAAAATATTATGTCAAGAAATGTTCTGGCTTTTACTGTTACAGAAAGAGGCATTCAGTGTGTTGTAGAAGATTATTTTGTACAGGCCAATATGAATTATTTCCTCTAAATTTATTTTGCACGTTTATACATGATGTTACAAAACCATTTATTTATCTGCAATGTGATCTCCAAAAATTGTTTTTTAAACAAGCGTGGAGAGAAAGGGTAACACAGATTATGAAAAATAATCTTACTTTACCTAACATTAACTTCGGTTGAAACCACACTTACATCACAATTATTGAATAATTTTGTTAAGTCCAAGTGTATTAATGATGTATGCATGTACATTTTATACAATAAAATGCTATGAAATATCATGTTTGTTCAATATCCTGTTCACTGTCATACAAACTGGTGATCTAAGTCTGTAATAGCAAATTTGCTACCATAGTGTATTGAACCACACAACTTATGGGCTTAATTCTTTCCTTATTTGACAGTAATCTTGGCAGCATTTTTATCAGCTACCGTATACTTGTCCCACTTCTTTTCTGGGTCATAAGGCTCCCATCGACTTGCAGGGAAAATGTGCTTGTTACGTTCATACCAGCTCCTCAAACAGACTTTCCCTGCGTGAGACTCGTCTTTCTCCACTCTGGCATCGCTGATCATGCGCACATCGTCATGTACATCAAAATTGAACAGCGGTCCACTTTTCCCTCGTGCTTTTGTTACAATGAAATCATAGAAAGTGTAGTGCTGTGGAATTATCAAGTCTTCTTTCACGTACATAAGCTGGTCAACAGAGCATGATTTTAATTCGGCAAACTCCTTTCGGAGTGTTTCTAAGCACCGTTGAAGAAATTGTTGAATACTGTTTCCTTTCTTCATTTGAACTGTCCTCCGGTGGCCTGAGCCATCCCAGTAGCTGTAAGTTATTTCAATGTTTTCGTTCTTAAGCTCTTCCTGTTTAGCAGCCCACTCCTGCCTTAACTCCTCCCTACAGAAAAGACGGAAAAAATATTTAATTGAAACAATCATCACTCTAAGTTTATCTGTATGTAAAAGCATTGTTACACAATCTCCCCACCCTGAGTATCAGTGGACACTTTCATATTTCTTATTAATGCAAGCCTGTCTTATCTAGAATTTGGAGGCATGCTGGTAATTGATCTGAAACTTGGGGTGATTCCCCCTATAATAGTGTGTGTACACCGAGAAGGTTCAAAAACAATAAAGAGACCATATAAGGATGTATTTAGCCAATAAATATATAAAATGTACAATATCAAGAATCAAATTACCTACTAAAAGAAACAATGAGCTAAAACGCTTAAAAAAATAGCAAAGAATTAAATAAATTTAGGACTTTGTATTCAAAAATTGTAACACACTTTCATCATAACTCAAATTGCTTTTATAGGAGATAATTTCATGGTATTAGAAACAACACTTTCGTATACCTGATCCTGTTTTCTTCTTCTTCTCTATCCTTGTCTGGTAGGAAGCTTGTGTCTACATCTGGATTCATTCCTGTTGTAAAAAAAAAAGCTTTTGTGGTTTTTATATCCATCAACCAATCAGGACGATGACTGAGCATGACAAAAACTAGCTTTTTAATCAAAATTTGCTCGCGTTTAGTTACACAGAGAAGTGTAGCACACAATGTTCATAATTCCAGTGCAAAGTGAAAAATAATTCTAATAATTTATAGTTAACATCTTGAATTATTTGGTTTGATTTAAAAGGTATGGGTCACTGACTGTATTGTCTTACCAAGCCTCTTTTTCTTCTTTTCTGTTTCAATTGACATTTTCTCTTCAGTTTTTTGTTGCTCCTCCTCCTCCTCCTCTTCTTCTTCTGCATCTTCCTCCACATCAAATGACAACATAGCTTTCTGTAAATAAAAAGTTTTTTTATTCCTTTTTTAATATGATCCTCTAGTGTTTTTATTTCAAAAAAAGATGACAGCTTTTTTTTCACTTTTAATTTTTTGTCAATGCCAAATTCGAAAGTTCTTGGAACATGCATGGTAATTTTTGTATTAAAAAATACTATCTTGCAGCAAACTTCACCTGTAATGCCCTTTTCTCTCTTTTTTTCTTTTCTTTTTCTCTTTCCTTATCCAACTTGCTAGCCCTTTCTTTCAGGGCAAGTTGTTTCTCTCTCTCTTTTATAACATCTTCCTGCTTTGCTTTCATTTCATCCAGTGTAACAAGACCTAAATTTCCAGAAAAATGCCATTATAAACAACCAACTCATTTAAATCAAATACATAACACATGTAAAACACATAACATTAATTTCAAATGCATTTTAAAAACATGAGTCCTACTAAGATAAGATAAGAGTTTATTTAGCTAATTATAAAAATCGGAAATCATTTTCCTTCTGGAGCGGTATACAGAGTAAAATAATAAAATAATACAATAAATAAATAAATGAAGAATTTAGTTTTGAGATCAAATTAAAATGCGTCACTGCACTTGGATAAAAGCTGTTTAAAAAGCGTTTACTGCCTTTAAAAGTTAAACAACATCAAATATATAAGCTTCAATTCTTACCAACTGTATCCGATTTCAACTGCTGTTCTATAGCATCATAGTGCGCAGCAAATTTATTATGAATGCTCCCAACTTGCAGTTCCTCTTCGATTTTCTTCTTCTTAGCTTCCATCTCATCGTGCTCTTTCTGTCGTTTCTTTATCAGCTGCATGGCTCGCCCTGCTTCCTTGGATGCTCCCTTGTAGAACGCCATCCTGGTCTGCTTTACAAACGAACAGGGAACTCTGTAATTAAGAGGTATGTTTCTCTTGGTAATTAAATGAGCAAATAAATAAATGTCAGTATTAATCCATATTTTACTATTTTAATTAATAATACGCCCTTATTTTTTGAGCCACCAAAGACAAAACATCAAAGAGTTTGTCAAATCGACTGGCAGTTCTCTGGTTATGCAGTGCTGATTAACGAAATCTATCTTACCTTTACAATAAGTAAGCCACGGATGGTCTGTTATCTTCAATTTGATAAAAAAAATCCTGAATGAATGAATATCGTATCAGTAACAGAGAAGTAGGGTGACCAACTTCTAGAACGGTGTAAGAATTTATGATGTCCTGAAATGAAAAGTAACAATACTTATCATGAGAACAAATGAATTGTAAGCAGAAAAACAATTATCTTTCATAAAAAAATATCAGATAATAGTCTATTGTGCTTTTAAAGTGTGAAATTGGAGAAATATTACAAAAACCTGGATTCGGAGTTTCCTCACTTACCAGGGGTCAAGGCCAGATTCTATGAGTACCCACAATGCACCTGGTTAGTTGATAGAAACCAAGATGGCTGTGGCAATTCCCACAGTAAAGGCGGCTGAGTCGATTGAAAACGACAGTGATATCACAAATAATTTACCTACTTTACAATTTGAAAGTGCATTAACCGATGAAGAAAAAGACCTTCTGGTACTTCGTGCGAGATCACACGCTATAACCGTGTCAGCATGTGCTCAGGCAACTTATTTGGCAGCTGTTTTTAATGAAATTAGGTGGGTGCACTTTGATTTTGTTTACATTCTGTAATACTAATATACTTTTGAAAATAATCAGTAAAGGCCTTTTGGTTTCTTGATATAAAGTCATAACACATTTAATTGGGAACATTGATACTCGTTTATAACAAAAATTTGAACAGCTTTTTATTTATACCAAATATTACAGTATATTGTGAATGTGAGCATAACCCAGACACAGCAGCTACAGTAGGCTTTTGTTATTGGAAGTCACACTTTATATGTATCATTATGATAAGATTCAAACAAAATACAATAATATGTATCTTCAGACAAATTCGAGCAGAACTTCGGCATCCAAAACTGAAGAAGTCCAAACTGTTACAGGAGGCAACCCCAAGGGATCCTCTTTTAGTTGGCATTATTGGTTGCGGGAAGCTGGGGAGTCAGCTGGCAAACTGTCTACTAACGTATGCAGATGTCAGACCTGAGGAGTTAAAAATTTCATCAAGAAGACCTGAAACATTAGGTTAAAAAAACAAACAACATGATATTTCATACTTTGTCTTTTAAAGTATGTAACAAAATATGTTGCAAGATATATTAATATGCTTTAATTACTACTGGTTTCCTACATTACAACTATACATGAACTTTTTAGTTACCATTCTACTTGAAAAGGATAATCTGATATAAAGCTAAAGACATTATAAGATATATGGGGAAAATATCAAAGTGGCTGAAATTTATTTTTCATCCAACCCCTTTTTAAAATTGCCTACAAATACTTTCTGATATGAAGACAGTTAAACCCCTATGCTTGATAACTTAATCAAGTGTAAATGACAGTAAAGGGCTATTATTCTACATAAAGATAATGTTAGGTATACATACCTAGGTAATGCCTCTTTTGATGATTTCTCACATGTAATATTAAACAAATGTTTTATCAGGCATACATCTGTCTGTTTCAGGTGATCTACAGGACAGAGGTGTGAGGTGCTTCCATGACAATGCCAGAGTGGCATCCTCAGTTCACTTGTTATTCATATGTGTCCTACCATCTCAGTTACAAACTGTTGGAGATGAAATCAAAGGACTCATTCCCTCTCAGTGTGTTGTGTATAGCCTTGTTAATGCCGTCCCCATTTCCAGATTGAAGCATTTGTTAGGCACCACAAATATCCTCAAACCTCAGTTTAAGTGGGACTTGGAGAATGGGAATTTGCCATGGGACTATACGCTTGATATCAATGGAGCAATAGAAACTATGTCAATGATGAAAAAGACGTGTCCTTTGTATCAAAATAAAGCTGGTGAGTTTTGCTGTAAGTAAGTTTTCAGAATGCATCTACTGTCATGAAAAATATTGTGTCAAACTGATTTTATAAAATTTAATATACTTTTGAGTTGAGAATATTTTGCTAGTGAACAAAAAATTCACATATTAATTTTACTTTAAAACTGCAATATCAGGTATTTGTTATTCTCTTTTTTTTTAAATGTAAAACCTAACTATATTTGGGGATTTTCAGATGCTATTGTTTATACAGAAGAAAAGTATGCAGAACTTTTGCTCTATACCATCATCAACTTTTGTACAAGCCTGCGACTTTGCAGACCAGAGGTGTTAGACATTCTAAATGCTGTGGTATTTGGACAAACTAATGGAGAGGATACTCCTGTAGTTAGAGAGAAGGAGATTACTAAGAAACCTGCAGATGCAGATAAGTAAGAACATGTTTTTTTTTTTTTTTGTAAAACCATCAAATTTCTTTCCTTGTATCTTTTTTTTCTTTTTGGTGGAACGTTCATTGTAATGATTCATTAATCCGATATTAAATCAAGCAACTTCTGCAAGGTTAGAAAGCCTATTTTATCCCATTTTATCCCATTGTCAAGAATTACTTGAGAGTATGATTCATTATTGGCTTCAAACAGGAATTTCTTTTTCAGCTTGTTTCCTAGATTTGACTTGACAGCACTAGCAGAGGGGAAGTTAACAACTCTTGGAAAAAAGATAATACGAGATGAGGCTGTGAGAGCAAGCTTTATCAAGAAATACTGTGGAGTCATTGAACAGTACTTACAGTGGAAACGATACCATGAAAATTTGAAAACGAGAGGATTTTGAATTAATTTTTTTAACTGATTGCAGGCTGTAAGATGATGGACATTTATCTTGTGTTTGTATGGCTGTGATATTGTATTGCACAGTTTGTACATACACACTGTAGGATGGTGTGTGTGGGGGGGGGGGGAGGCAATAAAACTTTTTCCATATATTTTTCGAATTAAGTGTTATGTGTTATTTTTGTCTGATTAAAGACCATGATTTTATGATTCTAAATAAAAAAAAATACTGTGCCTGAGCAGAAACAATGAAAAAGTCATTGTTGTTCTTTTCTCTGTCCAAATTAATTTTTTTTTTTTCATTTTATTTTCAATTAATTTTCATTATCAGGGCCTCTACTATAACATGCAAATATTTATTTATTTATTTATTTATATTTATTTGTTTTTATTAATAAAATTGTTCACTGCAATGATTTTAACTTTGGATTTTAATATTCGATTGTAATTTCACAATTAGTTTTAATAGGGGTTAGTATTTATTTTACCTATGTAGCATATCTAAGTTCCAGATATCTAATAGGGACTGCCGCATAAATCTTACATTGTCAACGCAATTTCCTTGTAGTCCAGTCATTATTCCAAACACACAGATTACAAACGCACATGTTCTCCCCAGACATCGTGGTCATCGTAAATGCGACACGCCCACTCATTCCAATCATTAGGTCATCCTCCAATATTCACGTGGTCAGCGTGACCACTAAACACGCAAGCGCAGTCGAACCGTCTTCTCCACACGATACGCTGACACGTGGAATGATTCTGAGAAGACTTCAATAAGGTACGAAATTTACCTGTCTGTTATAACTGACCACTTTCCTCCTTGCCTCAACCACCATATGGACTGTCTACTTATTTTAGCACACAGATCAATCCTAGCAGCGATTTCACCTATGCCACCTTCAATAATAATATTATACGATCTAGTTATTGTATTGAACGTTTGAAACGGTATTTCTGCTGAAGGACCGCTGGGTGCTCACCGTGACGACCATACAACTATTATTCCTCCCACATATTATAATATATTGGTGATTATACACGATCTGGAGTGCTGGACTGCCGTTGGTGTACAGTACATGTCGTGTTCTAAAGATGTGAAATTGTTTAATTTTCTTTTTACCTTGTTGCGTTATACCAGTTTTTAAAAATCGTTTTGGTGCCTGTTTAAGAACCCCGAAGCATGCTTATAGTAGAGAAACGAGACTCCAGTCTCCTCTGAAACTCGGGAGTGATTTGATTATTCCAAGGATCAGCTATTGTTTCAGTCTACTTAAAGAAAGGTGGCTGTTTACTTTAAGACAGTTCCATTTTTGCTTTGGTTTCCATAAACAAAGCTACCTTCAAAGTTGTGCTTGATAAAACACAGATAAATGACAAGATCGTTTACTAACAACTCAAGTACTTCAGTGGTTTAACATTATAATGCGTGCCTTTTCCTAATATATAAAATTTCAACTTTTTCGTAAAAAAACAACAAAGAAGCGATGAAGTATTGAAGCGTCCCAGGTAATGTCAAGGGCAAAACGTCAATTAAACAAGTATCTGTGCTTGTGCGTTGAAGATTCTGTTAAAGAAAACAAATAGTTAATATATTGAAAAAGTAATAAACTGTCAAACTGAAATGAAGTGAGAAACGCTGTTTCATATCAAGCTGTGGATATAAACACAAACGCAATTTGAAATCATTCTTTCAAGTGCATTTTCTGAGCAACGGGTTTTACGTTTCTTAACAACATGAAGAGAAATCTTTCTTTTAAAGGGTGAATAATTGGTGTGGAATGCTCCATTAAAACCAATTTGTATTTTTCTGTTTTACTTGATGCTTTATGTCAACTGTTCCCAATCATTTAAGTCATTTAATGTATTTCCGATATTGATTTAGTTTTTTTTTTTTTCGGACTGAACGAAATACGTTGTCATCACTCGACATTATGCGCCTAGTTGCTCATAATCTCGAATTTAGACCTAATTTATTTATTATTAAATACCATCCATAGAGTAGAAACATTTCAAACTTATCATGTTTTAACTTAAAAGTAACGCCAAATAATTGCAAAATATGAAACAGACATCTCGAAACAGAAACAATTTTCTTTCCATAATAAAATGATGTCCCAAGCTTGCTGTGATTTCACATGTAAAATATTTCAATGTCCGGAAAAAACTTTTTTTGATTTCGTAAATCTTACAATGCATGCATTTTCGCTCATACGCCTCTATTTCCTTTGTTTATATGTAAACTTTATACAGACAATTAGGGGATTGCTACTCCGTGCAGCCCTTGGCTTTCAACAGTCTCAGTGTTATAAGTAAACTTACTTGTCAGCACAAATGCCAACTCTGAATTGAGCAAGATTTATATAGCGATATATTTTTTTCCAATCTGCCGTAAATCTAATCGTGAAGTCCATTATAAACGGCTACCGCAATTTCACCAGTTATTTGTTTTATTTACGGTGTAAATGCCCCTGGTTTGTTTTACATACCTGCGTTTTTTAATGGTTTGTTTAGTAGCGAAGACCAAACTTTTCGCTGGTGATAAATGACCATTACTCGGTGTGCTGTCATTCGGTGACGTATGGGATAAACCGAGGGGTTGACAGGACCAATGTGAGAAACAACAAGACGTTCTATTTATACTTATGGTATACAACAACATCAATATCGTTTAAAATGCCTTGGCCTTTGCATGTGTGGTCTGTCCGTTTGTTCTCTGAAAAAAAAGATGTATCTGTCTGTTGTTGCTTTTTACGAAATTGAAAAGATGGTCACTTGTTTGGACATCTCTTGTGGAGGACCAAGAAAGTATTAAAAGACAAAAATATCCACAAATACATGATTAATCTATTACGTTTTAAGCAATTAATTCTAAACCACAAACATTATTAATTAGATGCCTACTCTGTAACGAGAAAATGGATTCCACCATTTCGTTTGCTGAGTATCTTCGGTGCCGTTGAGCCAGACCTCTCAACGCGGGGTATCATTTTGACTGGCAGACTGCAGACATCGATTTCAACGTCGAGTGTTTAAATTCATCAATTAACGAATTTGTCAAATCGTTTCAGAGCTAATTAGGCATTAGGTCTCTCAAAGGTGGGATTTATTTAGCTTTTATTGGAAGTTGTTATTGTTAATGGGTTCTAGATTGGGAGCGTCATTTTTCATTGCGCTCTTGACTTGACTTGCGTATACAAACAAATTGTCGTGAAAGTGACCACGGCGGGTTTGGAATGCTGTACCCTTTCAATCGCTTGTAGAAACTGGAGCAGAAAAAGGAAAGTATTCATTTAAAATGTATCTCTTACTTAATCTCTCATGTATATTAAGTAAAAAGGAACAGTTAAAAATACCAATCCTTCAAATATCTGCATTTGTAGGAAATATCATGAAATAGAAGTAATTTCTATTGAGAACGCACTTGTTTGTCTTCTTGCAGATTTCCTTGAACAATTGTTAGTTTAATAACATTTAATCCGATTTGAAGTGAAGTGCAAATAAATATGAAAATTGATTGTGCTATTTTGGGTTTCACCTAATAGAGCACTTTATTAGGTTATGCTACATTTTACTAGAATTACACGCGTTAGGCAATAAAAGATGCTTAGAAAACAGTCCCGAGAAACATCATCCTTAACGGCTGTTCATTCAATCGAGGGATATGTTTCGAAAATATGCCAACGTATCTGAAATATTACCCAAGATGCTATAGGTACTAGACACTTTTCGATGTACAGTATGGCTCGCATCACTTGGTGATCTTTCGCCGTATCAACTATAAAGGTTATGATAATAGCAATTCATTTAACTGTAACATAAACAGTAGCTTAACCTTGATATATCTTTTCTTGGCACTTCCGCTCGTTTTAAATGTACTGTGATGATAGAAAAGACTGTTGCTGAACTTTTATTTTTCCACTAACGCTTTCTTATCACACCTCTAGTGCGCATTGTTGGGGCAACACAAATAATGTCAAAGTGAAAAACAAGAGCAACGGTCCTCAAAGCTTTTTATACTTATTTGCTAAGTACACTCTTTCTCTCTGTTTATCTGGTTATCCCTAAAATGAAGCTTGATAAATGTCAGCTGCAAACCCCAAATTTGCCAATTGTCAGCTTAATTTTGAAAAACCGCAATTTTTAATCGAAAGCCATAGTCCAATTTAATTAGACGATGTGCAGAATGCCTTCGCACTTTTCCAGCTACGGTTCACAAATAAAAGTCCAAATAAAACGCATTTCTTGTTCGATTGAGCAGTGCCGATGAAAAGTATTTCCTTTCCTCTGTTTGTCTTACTCTATTTCGAAGAACATTCGGTACAGATTAGGTTAATCGAATATGCACTTTAGACATTTTACAGCCGTCCCCCACCACGTTCGTCACACTACAATAATTTGGCAAAGGTAAATAGTAAGAGGTTACGTAAACTCCAATAAAAGTTTCAGTCGTTGATAGCTATAGTTTTCTGTTTCCTTAAATGTTTTTCTTGGCGTTATATTAAAAAGAGAATTGACATCCGTGAAGATCCCGAAGTACAGCAAGAATAAGTTCCTTTTAGTCTTTTACTGGCATTTCTTTTTGTACATCAAGGAAAAACCATGGCAAATTGGAGTCGGAATAGTCAACAAAACAACTTTGTTAACGTTTTACTGTCAAGTATAAAGAAGACGTATCTTTTAAGAGGACAGGCTCTGAGAAATAGGAATTTTTCCTCCGTCGTCTTTTGTTGTTTCGGTTTCGTTCTTTTCTAAATGACGCTCCTCTTTTTCTTTTGCTTGTCTCCATTTCATTCGGCGATTTTGAAACCAAACTTTAACCTAAAAATAGAGTTTTGTTCCAATAAACGCCAATTTATCAGTTAGTAACCCTTACGGACTCGATTTTTTGGTAGGTTTTTCAACAGCAGTATTTGTCTTATTCGTTGACGGAATCGGACAATCGAGTTTGAAACTTAAACTAAAACTAAAATTAAACCTAAACTGTGATACATGTAGCACAACAAATAAAGACAGTGCAACAAATTAAATTTTTTTTTTCGGATTTCTTTACCTGTGCGTCGGTAAGTCCAAGCATTGCTGCTATTTGCCGGCGGTCGTTCTTCGAGACGTATTTCTGTAGCTCGAAGCGTTTTTCCAAGCCCTTTCTCTGGAGAGAGGAAAATACAGCCCGTGTCCACGAGCGTTTTCTCCTCCCAGAGGTAGCCGCAATGGCGAAAGGGTCCGTATGCCTCCCTATTACCGAGTATGGACCTTGGTGAACAAAACATACACAAATCTCATTTTGAAAATATACTAACTCGTAGAGACGTAACTAATTACAATAAACTTAGATATAGGTCTTTAATAGAACTATTAGGTAACATGTTCCACTTAATATGAAAATCTTTATTATAATCGTTTCAGTATGACCAATTCCATTCCTCTAAAAATGATCCTTACCGAAATAAAATCAATATCAAATTTTGGCTTGGCAGAAAAAAAATCATGTTTCCAGGGAAACATTTTGGTATTTAAGAAACCCAATAACATCCCCAATCTATATATTACAGTTTAGATCAATGCGCAAAAATGTAATCTACGGTCTTTATATAGGGGAGACGTTTCTTAGCACTATTACAAAATGATGTGATCAATTTTTTTAATCCATAGTTACTTTGTCATAAATTGATGGGGTGCAACTTACCCCGGGGTCCAACTAGCCCCGGTCTCCCCTAAATTGGTAATCCCTCTGAATTACAATCGCATTACACTACTTTTTCAGATTTTACAAAAGAAAAAAAAATAGATGAAATTATTTCGACACAATCATTCCAAATGATTATTTTTTCTTACATGCAATATTATAAATTTTTATATAATACTTGACAAATTTTAATTTTGTAATATGCAAAAATCGGCTTATAGACAAATAGGTGATAAACTATTCCTCATAAATTCCTAAACTTTTTAAAGTTTCCACTACAAATGAGAAAATGGTTCATCTTGGGCATCAGTGAAAATTTATGAGAGTCTTAGAACCCCTAAAATCGTAAAGTTCAATGCAACGATGTTGTCTTTACTTAATTTACTGCGAATAACAATTATTCATTTTTGCGCAGAACTTTAGGAATTCTGCACAAATACAAAAATAAAACATACCTGTACTTTTTGTTATGGCTAATTCACAATGATGAAGAAAAATACCATAAATCAAACCATGGGATGCAGAAAGTATATTAAATTATATAGATACTTGTAATGTATATTCACTCCCCACTTACAAAGTAGGCTACTTGGCTATCCGCATTTTTCGTATATTTTAGTTCGGATGAAAACTTATTCATAATTCTACTTTTTTCACTCTTGGCATTAACTTACATTATTACCTGGAAAAACTGAAGGTCCAAAGCATTTTGTGTCAAATATTCGTTGACGCGATCCAACTTGATCGGATAAAGGAAACGTATAGGGTGACGCCATGACCGATTCCCTGCCACCGGCTACCCATTTCTCCGGCGGCAAAAAATAATGCTGGTTGTATAGGGCTTTGGAATTAGAACAGAAAAAATGTTTTTAAAAAAGAGATGGCATAATTAATGTTAAGATCTTAAAACATAAATCGGCAATTGTTTGGATAAATTTACCAGGGGAAAAATTTTAATTGTACTTAATGTCAACCATGACACATTGGTTTTTATTTATTTACGACTTTCATGATCAAAGAGAAATCAGCAGAATGTAAAATCATAAATCGGTAGTCGTTTGAATAAATTTGCTAGGGGAAATTTTACAATTGTTTTTAATGTCAACCATGATATATTTCTTTTTATATGTCCAAAACTTTCATGATAGCAGTACGTAATTCATACTAGGTAAAATAAGTGCATAATATCTTTTAAAAACTATGGCCGACAACCTTACCTTTGCCTGGGTGAAAATGGTCGGCCTTAAAGGTGGGCTCACCGCCACTCTCATTAAAAACAATCCTGTCTATTCCAAATTTTAGATCTCTGCTTCGTATTCCCACAGTCGCCTGTGTCGTCCAGTTGTAACCTGAATACAGCAACAAAGGCATAAGGGATGGAGGGATGTTTCCGAACCCTTTCATGTCTCGAGAAACCGCAAAAGATTCTTTCAAGCAGCGCTTTTCGTTCAGCTGTTTTTCTAATCCCAGCTCGTTGGTTTGAACGAAATGATTTCTCCGAACATCGAGCCCATCTTTGATTCCATTTACGAAATTGAAATTAAGACTTGAACTGCAAGTTGTACCGGTCATATCGTGTCCAAACGATGGCCATAGGCGAGGAAACGATCGTTGATCCATGGCTGCTTTGCACATGTGACTAGTTCATGTATTACGCATTTAAACCAGAAATGCCTATTTTACTCGAAAAGTTATAATCAACTACTGACTTGTAACAAATTTCTGAAAATCCATTCTGCAATTGCATGATAACGCTCTTTATGGCATGCTTTTCAATGTCAAGAAGCGAAACTGGTGATGAATTTGGCGTTAGTATTGCTCACTCGTAACCAACACATACCAGTGTTTACAGAAGGAGATTTTGGACACTGTCTGTCGTGGATTTAACCAATCAAATCGTTTTGCAAGGCTTCAAGCTATTTCATTTCCCTCCCTCTTCCTGCTCGTGTATTTCACTTCACGTATTTTAAATGAATGTTTTGCTGTGTAACAAATCACTGGTTGGAGATGTGTCCATGGAAAATTTACATGGGTGTATTTGAAGAAATATTCGCATCAATCTACTTTAACTCTGAAATTTACATCTGACTGAATAACTTTTTTGCCCTTAAAGTTACGTTTTAATTTTGAAATCTTGACTGAATTGAATCTACATGAAGCGCATATGATATGCTTTGAAGGTGTTTTTTTTTTACATAAAGCATCAAATAGCTGACAATGTAAAAATCTTTATTCTGTTATCAAGTAAGAGATATGTTAATAAAATAAATCGTAAACTACTGGCGTTGGATGGCCCTCCATGGATGCGTTGGAGCAGAATGTGTTTGCTGTTCCGTCTTGATTGTGTTTTAGACGAGTTACTCCGTTGGTTCCATGAACGTGGCCAAAAACATGGATCTTCGGCCTAAAAGTAAGCAGATAACACTTGTATCTGTTTTTCCACATTAAAAGAACACGGGATAAAAAGAGATAGGGTTATGAACCACAAAGGACCTAGGGGCAACATCTGCCACATCTGCATTATTTCTCAATTCCAACATTCGTCTTTTACCCGCACCTGTGCAAAATCCGCAAAAATAAAAAAGGGAGAAAGAAGAGGAAAAAAAATCTTAAAAATGTACAAAGTATAGTCAATATTACACTACTATGCGGGTTAGAAATTATTACTGGTAAAAGACACCGACTGGAGTACATTAAAGCATCGAATAACTTCATCCTGTCCTTATCCAAGAACCGTTTAATCGGAGATTGTCAAGAATATTTACCTGATTCTCTTTAGAGCATCCAACAACCCTTTGCTTCCGAAATAATGGACACTTAGGGGATGCGCCCGCGATTCACAAAATTTGCATGGATCAAAAGACATTGTCTTAAAACGGCCTCTGTATATGTATTCCTTGTCTCGTATACCAAGGGGAGGCATGTGAGTCACCAAGACGTCTATGTCATCTGGTAATTTTGACCACTTAGAATCAAGTTCTTCTATTGGCTCCGTAAATGCATCGGCTCTGCTGCTTGAACGAGATGCGGTCCACGGAGAGCCGTAAAATTTCAAACCCTCTATCTCTATCCAGTCATCTTGCAAGTAGGTGAAATTTTTAACGTTATTTCGAATCTCCTGACTTGTATGTTTCTCTAGATTTAAGTCATGATTGCCTGCTACAAATATTTTGTGCTTGTGCGGCAAACTTCCGAAGAATTTGTCAAGGGCCTTAAGTTCATATCTATAATCTATTTCTTTAAACCATTTCCTAAAAAAATTAAAGTTAGAGAAGTCCCCTGAATGTACTAAAACGTCCCCGCCTGGGATATGTGGGGCGTATTCCCGGTGTTTATTGTGGGTGTCGGAGATATGAACAATGCGCAACACACGTGCGTCTGATCTTTCTTTGGCGTCTCTGTCCACTTCATATACCCCGTGCTTGTTTGGTTTGATATCGAACAGCAAGTTTGATTCCATGTTCTTTTTAAATGGACACTGTAAAGAAAAATATTGAATATATTTTATTTAATTACCACTTACGCGATTATTAGTCTGTCCAACTGTTCATCCATCCAGGCTTCCTTCACTTCTCATAGTCATTTATATATATGATACATCCTTAAACCACTTATCCCACCTATACTCTTGTGCTAAATCATTCATTCAAACATTCTTTCAAAAAACAAATTAATTTATCTATTTAACAGCGTGCATATGTGCTAGCGTGCGTACGTGCGTGTCTAAGACTTAAATAATTGATCCGTTATCAATTTGTCAATGAAAAGGTAAAGTTAATGTAAAGCACTGAGACTGACTAGTATAGATGTACAAATTGATACAATATTGAAATAAAATTAGTGGGTCACAAGGTTTGCTGAGTTTCAGTATACCGGGTTCGTTATGTTTCAGTATACCGGGGCATTCTACTCAATCCTGCTTGTCACTTTAATTAGTAAATAATAAATTTAAGGCGCTTCTCTTCGGTATTGACACGTGAGCGTGCAGGTAATAACCATGACATATCCTCACACCTCTACACGTTACGCCACGTGCGGCTGTTATTTACATTAAGGACATTATACAAATTAAATGTTTGCCAGCTAGGCACGATATCATGTTTATTGAGAGATGAACGTCAATTTTCTTAAATAATTGCACACATAACCTGTCTACTACAACCGCAAGATGTGCAAGTGGCATGCTGAGGGAAAGCGCTGAAACTTGTCAATGTAGTAAAACTCCTTCTTCTGCATTCTGGTAGTTTCTCGCGAATGTTTTTTACTCTGTATCAAGTTCAATGGATACTTACCTGAGATAAATATGCATAAGAAACCTAGGTTTCAGGCACTGGTAGGTGACTCCGCTCTGCTTAGCCTTCGCTTTCCGTCATCGGTATTGGTTACACGTGTGCTGGTTATAGAGAGAAGAGGTTCTAAAAGACAGGGGTTTTGGAAGAACGTGATACGTGACATAGATGTCAACTGTTAAACAAAATGAAATGTACGTGTCTTGGTGACACACACACACACACACACACACACACACACTGTCAATTCATCAAGTAACAATATACTACGTCAGTGGTTAAAACTAAGCTGATAACTTTTTTTCAAGTTAATAAATGTACACAATCCCATTTATCGAAAATTACTAAAGTTTAAAGGGATAATAACTCTTCGTATGAAATCTGTATTTCACAATAAAAACATTGTGAATGACTTATAAAAATATAATATATTCTGTTTTCCCACAAAAAACGGCTGTTATAGCTATTATTCTGATATCTTTAGACCACGTGACCTCCATTGATGGCTATACTCTGTTAAAATCTCTTAAGAAATTTTAACAAAAAACCAAACTTTTCNTTTACTTTAACTCTGAAATTTACATCTGACTGAATAACTTTATTGCCCTTAAAGTTACGTTTTAACTTTGAAATCTTGACTGAATTGAATCTACATGTAGCGCATATGATATGCTTTGAAGGTGTTTTTTTTTACATAAAGCATCAAATAGCTGACAATGTAAAAATCTTTATTCTGTTATCAAGTAAGAGATATGTTAATAAAATAAATCGTAAACTACTGGCGTTGGATGGCCCTCCATGGATGCGTTGGAGCAGAATGTGTTTGCTGTTCCGTCTTGATTGTGTTTTAGACGAGTCACTCCGTTGGTTCCATGAACGTGGCCAAAAACATGGATCTTCGGCCTAAAAGTAAGTAGATAACACTTGTATCTGTTTGTCTACATTAAAAGAACACGTGATAAAAAGAGATAGGGCTATGAACCACAAAGGACCTAGGGGCAACATCTGCCACATCTGCATTATTTATCAATTCCAACATTCATCTTTTACCCGCAACTGTGCAAAATCCGCAAAAATAAAAAAGGGAGAAAAAAGAGGAAAAAAAAGATCTTAAAAATGTACAAAGTATAGTCAATATTACACTACCATGCGGGTTAGAAATTATTACTGGTAAAAGACACCGACTGGAGTACATTAAAGCATCGAATAACTTCATCCTGTCCTAATCCAAGAACCATTTAATCGGAGATAGTCAAGAATATTTACCTGATTCTCTCAAGAGCATCCAACAGCCCTTTGCTTCCGAAATAATGGACACTTAGGGGATGCGCCCGCGATTCACAAAATTTGCATGGATCAAAAGACATTGTCTTAAAACGGCCTCTGTATATGTATTCCTTGTCTCGTATACCAAGGGGAGGCATGTGAGTCACCAAGACGTCAATGTCATCTGGTAATTTTGACCACCTAGAATCAAGTTCTTCGATTGGCTCCGTAAACGCATCGGCTCTGCTGCTTGAACGAGATGCGGTCCACGGAGAGCCGTAAAATTTCAAACCCTCTATCTCTATCCAGTCATCTTGCAAGTAGGTGAAATTTCTAACGTTATTTCGAATCTCCTGACTTGTATGTTTCTCTAGATTTAAGTCATGATTGCCTGCTACAAATATTTTGTGCTTGTGCGGCAAACTTCCGAAGAATTTGTCAAGGGCCTTAAGTTCGTATCTATAATCTATTTCTTTAAATAATTTCCTAAAAAAATTAAAGTTAGAGAAGTCCCCTGAATGTACTAAAACGTCCCCGCCTGGGATATGTGGGGCGTATTCCCGGTGTTTATTGTGGGTGTCGGAGATATGAACAATGCGCAACACACGTGCGTCTGATCTTTCTTTGGCGTCTCTGTCCACTTCATATACCCCGTGCTTGTTTGGTTTGATATCGAACAGCAAGTTTGATTCCATGTTCTTTTTAAATGGACACTGTAAAGAAAAATATTGAATATATTTTATTTAATTACCACTTACGCGATTATTAGTCTGTTCATCTGTTCATCCATCCAGGCTTCCTTCACTTCTCATAGTCATTTATATATATGATACATCCTTAAACCACTTATCCCACCTATACTCCTGTGCTAAATCATGCATTCAAACATTCTTTCAAAAAACAAATTAATTTATCTATTTAACAGCGTGCATATGTGCTAGCGTGCGTACGTGCGTGTCTAAGACTTAAATAATTGATTTCTTATCAATTTGTCAATGAAAAGGTAAAGTTAATGTAAAGCACTGAGACTGACTAGTATAGATGTAAAAGTTGATACAATATTGAAATAAAATTAATGGGTCACAAGGTTTGCTGTGTTTCAGTATATCGGGGTATTCTACTCAGTCCTGCTTGTCACTTTAATAGTAAATAATAAATTCAAGGCGCTTCTCTTCGGTATTGACACGTGAGCGAGAAGGTAATAACCATGACATATCCTCACACCTCTACACGTTACGCCACGTGCGGCTGTTATTTACATTAAGGACATTATACAAATTAAATGTTTGCCAGCTAGGCACGATATCATGTTTATTGAGAGATGAACGTCAATTTTTTAAAAATAATTGCACACATAACCTGTCTACTACAACCGCAAGATGTGCAAGTGGCATGCTATGGGGAAGCGCTGAAACTTATCAATGTAGTAAATCTCCTTCTTCTGCATTCTGGTAGTTTCTCGCGAATGTTTTTTACTCTGTATCAAGTTCAATGGATACTTACCTGAGATAAATATGCATAAGACACCTGGGTTTCAGGCACTGGTAGGTGACTGCGCTCTGCTTAGCCTTCGCTTTCCGTCACGTGTGCTGGTTATAGAGAGAAGAGGTTCTAAAAGACAGGGGTTTTGGAAGAACGTGATACGTGACATAGATGTCAACAAAATGAAATGTACGTGATGTCTTGGTGACACACACACACACACACACACACACACACACACACACAGTGTCAATTCATCAAGTAACAATATACACTACGTCAGTGATTAAAAATAACCTGAAAACTGTTTTCAAGTTAATAAATGTACACAATTCCATTTATCGAAAATTAGTAGAGTTTAAGTAAATCCTGTTGAATAAAAGCTGTCTGAAGTCATTAAGTGCAAATATACCTTCCGCACTAGTTGACTCCTAACATAATAATGCTTGCACTTTTAAGGTAAAATAATTAATTAAAATAAGTGCACATTCCAGCAATAAAACACCGATAAAACTGTAACTATTTAATTTTATCTGTCTCCTAAAAGGACACCCCAGTGTTCACCTCTTCCTCGAGGTACTCCCACCCGAGACCATGTGTCTGCCCAGTTTGTTGATTGTCACCAGCTTGGACAAGATTACAAATTCGTAATTTTGTCCACGTCACCTGACACCGTCGGCGGTCAAATTAGGCTATGTTTAACAGTTAGCTGTGACACCGTCAGTGAAGCAGGCATAGTCCTAGGCTATTTTGCCTATAGGCCTATTAAAAAAATCGCTAAAACCTAGCTTTTCAAACAGATTTAATAATAAATTTGCTATATGACGTCCATTGGACTCGACCTTAATCTCGAACTTTCTCAGGATAATTTTCAATACCCCGCTCCCCCCCCCCCCCAACCCCAAACCCCACCCCCCGTGCCAAACCGCAAACGTTGTTGATGCACGAATGAACAAAAAAGTGGAAGTATTATTCCGTATCATGTGACATGCCAGTGACCCAGAACGCATCATAGACGTCTCAATATCTTCCGCCAATGGTCTAATGTGTCTAAATGTGTACTAGTTCAGCATTCGGAACATGATTTACCTGACGTTGTTAGTCCTGTCACTTCACGAACTAGGCGCATACAGTAACATATATATATATATATATATATATATATATATATATATATATATATATATATATATATATATATAAGAGNACAGTAACATTTATGTATATATGGGCCTACCGTTATCTTTGGTTATCGGAACATGAGTCGAACAACGCCGAAGCGTGGCTATGTCACCGACATCTCACCATGTACACAGTATACCTTTATCGCGACCTCGTGACCAAACATCAAATGAGTCATCATTTGTATGAATAAGTTTTATTTATAGAATAGCATTCATAGAAAAACAGCTACCCGTTGGATTCAATCAATACACTTGTTCAATTATTTACCAGATACTGGTACAAATATGACAAATAATACTATATTAAAGTTGCTGGTACATTACCACCGGTTCTTGATATACCATTTCAAGTTAAATATGGCATAATATATAATAAAACCCAGTGACGCCAGGGAAAAGAAAAAAAAACTAATTATTCTATTAATACCCGATTATAATCCACAGTAGAAAGAGTCCATTTTATAGCAAGATTTTTAAAGCCTCTGCTATTACTTTCGATCTTTTTTCTTTACTTTTTGATTCTTTTATAATAGTTGGGGTGTATTATCCCAGTTCCATTATCCCAAGTTCTTCGTTTATCATTTCAATAAGAGGGGATTCTTTTTAGGCAAACCACAGCGTCAGTGACACTGAAGAGCGAAATTAGGGAAATACGATGGTCGTACTTCCAATAATTTTGCCATTCCCTTTTTTCCAGAGTTGCGTCTCTTCTGCGTGGCCATTCCCAAGGTGGATAACCATCATGTCTCTGACCTCTGATCCCGTAACTTTCATTTTTATAATAGATTTGCCATTCTTTTGGGGTGTTACTGGTTCTTTGGTGCTAAACCTGACCATGACTTTGTCTGCGAATCCACCCGGCGTTTTGACACAATATTCTCCAACTGCAACGTAGTCTCCCTTCTTCAGCACCCCAGTGTAATTAGCATTAGATCGAAATCGACCATTTAACACCGTAACTCGCCACTGCGCCATCGTCACATAGGTGTTGTTGAAACCACGAACCCGGAGACCATGCGTCTCTGCATCTAGTTGATGTTTAGCGGTGTGGGGCCATAGAAGTCTCCTGAACTCCAGGCCCTTTTTGCGCACGCTTCCCTCAAACAAAACCCGAGGAACAATATCTCGAAAATCTATTTTGTATTGATCATAGAAAAATTGCAACGCTTGCATCCCTTCGAAGTGTTTCTGGAAGTCCGTCCTGCTGAGGCAATCTTCGTGCTCAAAGTTTCGCAACATTGCTAACATGTCACTGAAAGGAAAGGTAACAAAATGGGTATGTATTTAATATTCGAACAATGTGAAGGAGGAACGGGGTGCATCCCTCCACAAACCGACTTTCTCTTAAGAACAAAAGCTCTACGATCTAAACAAAATTCAAGTTAAATTTATTTTTTCTTCACAAAGGAAGGCGTTTTATAGATAACGACAATTTACACAGTGTTGCATTGTTTTAAGAAACATACCTAGATTTATAGAAGTTTTTGAACCTTCCCGATAACGACATGCTAAATACTCTGTTGTTTGCTTGTTGGCTGTCCTGACTGTCCCCAGCAGTGAGCAATACCACCGCACAGAAAACCCTAAAATATTGTCAATTAAGATATTTAAAAACGCAGTTTTAATTGCCCTGATTGGAGTTTTGGGACTCTACTTAGTTGCTTGTTTACTAAGATGGACGAGTGTTGGCTATTAGAAAAACCCCAAGGTGACGACAAAGGCCATCAACCTTTTAACTCCAAATAAGTGTCTATGAGATGTGACCACAAGCCACAGAAACAACAGCCTAACGTGGATTACACCCCCACTTAATGTTTGGTAAAGAGACATCAATGTAAGGAAGTGGTTAGCATTAAATATACTGGAAATAGTCAAAAGAAGAAAATCGCCAGTGAATACTACAGTCCACTACTAATGCTCGTAAATTTGTTAACTGTGTACTGCCCAAGGACAAAATGTAAAAAAAAAAATGTTATGTCTACTGTACTTTGTACCACACCGCCATGAGGTCCTTGAAAAGTGAAAAGAGGTGGTAAACATGTTAAAAGCTTCTTTTTTTTCAAAAATGTGGATTTACGGGAATACGATTTGGTTACCTGCAAACTTATTTGTGTAAGTATATTATTTACAATTTTCGCCTGACCCAAGATGAAATGGAAAAATAGGAAATTATCAAAGGCCAATGCAATATGTTGCAGTGTCAAAAGAATTAAAATATTTCGCTTTCTATTTCACATTTCCCGATATATTTCACTGAATTACTAATCCTCGTCTGGAATACCAAGAGCTGAGATTTGTATGAGTACTGATAATCTGTGTTATAATTTCCCAGTTTACACAAAATCATAAATAACTAATATTTAAGACTGACGTATGCTGTACTTTAGTGTACTACTACTAAACTATTATGGATCAAAATAGACTTATATTTTTGCTAAAGTTAAGAAATATATAAAACTAAGATCCTACGTGAAACTGGGCTAAACGCTCGTTAATAATATCTTGATTGCATAGTTAAGATCTTGCTTTAGAATATAAAATAAAAATCTTATAAAAAAATAAAATCTTGAGGTATTGAAAAACAAACATAGTACTTGCTAGCTAATACTGGTGAGAATGTGTACAATGCATGATACAACAACATAAAATTCTAACCTTAACAAATCCATAGTTATGTCTTCAGCCTTTCTCCGTAGTTTACAAGCGCAACATTGGAACGATGTGTCTAAAACACCTTTTTACGGGCTATTAAATCGAATTAATGTCACTTTCAAAAGTCTTTAACCATAGTCTTCCATGTTAATCAACATATGATAATCCAAATATACTAAATCCACTTAGTAAGCAGAACAGAACTGCTTTGGGGTCTATCTCAAAATTGTGCCTGTTCACCATAAAATTTATAGGAGCAAGCCTGTTTGACGTACCGGGCCTTCGATCACGACCACTTGAAGACAAAATTTGTTCTACTGTTACAAACTGTGCAAAAAAAAAAAAAAAAAAATGCTCCAATATTTAAAGTGCATTATGAATTCGATGCTGACTATCAAATATTGTCAAAACAAATACTTGAAGGGGCTGAAAGTGGACATTAACTCGTTCTCCTAGCGGTAAGGACCCCCAAAAACGTTAACATATTTATCACCATACGTCATTATGGGATACATCGAGATGCCATGCCTTTAGAGTGTCGAGCATCAAATAATCAATTTGATTTTCTACCACCCGTCAACCCCCCCCCCACCCCCAAGTCAGAAGCAATAGATCGTCGATGTTGGAGCATGCCAAAGCAGTCCAAACTAAATGTTGGCTCTGGATATGCGTTAGCTGTACCGACGGTAACAGAAACGCTGCCATTTTTTTAGTTTTGTTTCGTTTTCAAGATAACGTCTCATGCCACTGTTTACAAGGGAAGGTTCATTATACACTCAGATGTTATTTTGGGGGAAATTACCGGGTCATTTAATAAAAAAACAACTCAGTTATGACTAGGCAGTGACACACTTCGTATAACATTCGCGTAAATGTTTTTATCACTTTCATGTACTATAGTTTTCCCATATTGGAGGGTACTATAACATAAAACAACAAAAACATTATGAGGCACGTGGAAATTATGTAAATATTAGACAAAATGAAGTGCCGCAAAAGTTTACCTTTTATGTGGAATGATACTACTCCACTTGATACCCACTAACATGTAACACCCGAGGACATTTTGGTAGCAAATGTGTTCAACTAGATCGAAGGAAGAGCTCAGCGTTTTAATTATAATGCAGGGCGGATCCAGGATTATTTGAAGAGGGGGTCCGATTTTTCAGGAATGACAGGCCTCGGATGCGAAGCCGACCCTCGCCCCACTTGGATTGTTTTGGAGGGCAAACAGTGCCATTTGGAACGGTTAAGAACTATAAATCAGCTATTCAAAAATCTAATTCCAAGAGGGGATATCAGTGTGATTTTTTTTCAGAATTTGAAGGAGGGGGAGGGGGGAGTCAGCACCTCCCTGACCCACCTCTAAATCCGCCACTGCTATTTATTAGATATGCGTTTATATATTTAGGGGCGGATCCAGGGGGGGGTCTTTTTATTTTTTTATTTTTACCCCCCCCCCCCCCCCACACACACACACACACAAGAAAAGAAAAATAATTTTCAAACTTAAATACGTGGAACGAACGATTTAAATTAATAATGAATAAATCATAATTTACCATAAAAATTTTAAAAAGCCATCTTATAACAACACAAGATCGTAATATAAGCCTTATAGCCTAGGTCCCAACCGAACGTGCGGGCTGCAAACATTTTCCCCCAAAAAAATGGGGAAAAAGTGGGAGTTCGTGCGTGAGGAGCACGTCCATCGTGCGACTTTTGGAGGATGCAAGCAGCACGTAGAAACTTTTCGACATGATCAACAGCCGCTACGTGCGATCTAGCTACGTCCTAGCCGGACGCAAGGAAATTAAAATCGTGCCTCCAAAACGTAGTTGGGACCTAGGCTTATGACACTTGATCACGGTCACGTTGTTCAGTTTCAAATTAAAGTTTTGTATCTAGGGATGTATCGAGCATGATTTGTCTCTACCAGAACACCTTGATATATTGTTTTGCCTGTTACTGAATGACTATGTGAAATCGAAATTGGAGGTTTTAAGGGAGTGATGTAAGATACAGGATTATATTGTGTGGTGTACAACTACCTAAACATGCATTGACAGTGACGTTTTTATGTGAAACGTTTTTCTACCTGGAGTGTCGATTAGCGGGGAGGAGGGGGTCGCGTTTTCTACTTTTTCTAAACCTATTGTGGCAGAAAGTGATAAATATAGCTTTTTGTGTAATATTGCAAACATTTTCCGATTCATGTCTTGTTAGTATGGAAAGTTTTCCTACTCAATAAAGAAGGTTTAAAAAAAATAGTTTGGATAATATTCGCATGTTATACATACTAAAATTAGACTGCGCTAAAGGGGATACGAGATGCACATTTATTTTACTGGCACATTTTGTCCTCAACTTCAAGTATATTTTTCACAATGCCTGTTAACGAAGGTTTTGCAAATTACTATCTATGAGAATACAGTTTCGTCTGAAACAATTAACTGCACACTGTCATCATATCGTCTAGCTAATCGTGGATATAACTTTAGATTTGTTAAATGGCTGAAATATTACAAAAACATCAAACAACTAAAAAAAATGACCTGTGGCAGAAGACCGCACGATTTTTTTTTTCAAATTTTAAAAGCCAGGTGACATCGCGAACGTAGTGGGGATCTATTTATTGTGTTCTTTAAAATAAACATAAATATAAGCATTTTCTGAAACGTCATACTCGTTTCTTGATTTTGTACACTAGATTGGAGAGTGTGAGATGGCGCTGCGAGCAACAGTTAAACGGTTGAAATTTTAGCCCGTTTATGTTTTTTTTTGTGTCAGAACAGGTAAAGTTATTTATTTATTTATCTATTTTTTGCAGTGATTTTTAAAAAGTTGCAAGACTGATGTAAGTAATATTCCACTTGGACAAACAAATGTTCTATCCTTAATTCTTAATAAATTTTTTAAAAATCTTAAATGGACCTATAAATGGTGAATCAGTGAGTGTTCTCGTGGCAGGCGAAGCAATTCCCGAGTTCGATTTTCAAGCAGTGTCGACCACCTCATTAAAAAACACAAATAGAGCTGTTGTGTGCCTGGTCATGAAAATATTGATAATGAGCAATTTTCCCATTGGCATGTAAGCTCTAGTGCTTGACAACTTAGGTTGTGTGATCGCCAGGGAGATGTGAAAGAAGGCCAGTGACCACTCAGACTTAGGACAATGTTAAAACGCATATATCAAAAAGTGCAGTTTTCAACTAAGGTTTAAGGGGATAAAGTAAACCTATATATGAGAAATATTTAATTGCAATTTTTCAATTTATCTTATTGTCTTATTCATTATTGTTTTCGTTTTTCTCTCTAGTCATGCTACTGGCATCAGAATACTGATAACCCGAAGCCATGAATGGAGGCACGTCCGTTGTTAGTTATTACCTATATCAGTACACCTTTTATATGCAAAAAATATTCATTTGTTTCTGCTCCCTGGTATAAGTTAATCAAGATGTTTTTGTGACCTACTGCTGCTTTCTTTCGTTTCGTAAAATCACAATAACTTGTTTTTCATTTCTCAGAATAACAATTCAGTTGATAACAAAATATGTTTAGAGTACTGAGGTGACTGTATATGCTAGGTCCAGTATACTTTCAATTGACTCACTACAGTTCTCTACAAACAAAACAATCATGCCCCCTCAGGCTGCCTCGAAAATGCAGTCACCCTACCGTACGCCCTATTACATTATCCACATTTTGGACCAGTGTTCGAATACACGCTTTCTATAGTGGCCTGCGAGCAGTTCACAGATACCTGTACCAGTTTAACGGACATCGGGCCTATCATAATTTTGGGGAGAAGGTAAATTGCTCAGAAATTATCATCAAATTTGCCTGTACATTTCGAAGTAACTGCTTACTACTTAATACTATTATTATAAAATAAAATGATAAACGGAATAATCAAAATAAAAATTGGTAATATGATGCGTATGTTAAAAAGATATTATAATCAATTAAGGGCATCACTATCAAACGCCACCCCCTATGAACAGTTGGCCTAGGAACGCCACCATGTGACTTTATATCACTGAAGGTATAAAAGCGCAAAATTTTGAAATTTCGTTCATTCAACGCATACAGATCTGGAGCAACAAGAAGGATGCCATGTACTGCGCATCGTATCAAGCTAAAAGGGCACAGGAGTTAACTCACATTTCTCCAAATCTTTCCTTCGTCCCAAGTCAACGCATCGCTCATAGACATGTTGTTTCTTGCACACGCAGTCGTCTGGATTCGACGTTTCTCTAAGCTGGCCAGCTAAAATCTTCGCTTCTCTCCACGAGGAATCGTCGCTCAGGAATCTTCGCAGGATACGTCATCGGTTTTTATGCTGCTGTGGGCCATATTGTTGTAGTGTCATTGCATACATTTCCATGCATTCCAGGTTTCTTCTTATTATATACATAGGCAGACAAAATTACTTAATTCGTTTTCTTTCTTTTAACAGAACTCGATTATGGCGATTCTCGGTAGAGCTCCCACTGACAACTGCAAGGAGAAGAGGGCCACATCTACGCTTCAGCCACATCGATCAATCCTTGGTGCCAGCGAGTCCTGCCATGGTCCGTCTCCGAGGTGGCTGCATTGGGGAAGCGTTCAAGGCATGTGATGATTCACTGATATGGAAAACCTTTAAAGGTAAGCCTGACTGCAGAGTGCTGACATAGGCAGGAAAAGTCATTNTGCATTGGGGAGAACGTCCAGCGCGTCCTGCCATGGTCTGTCTACGAGGTGGCTGTATCGGGGAAAGGATCCTGTGAGTCGTTCCATGGTCCATCTACAAGGTGGCTGCATCAGGGGAAACGTCCAAAGAGTCCTGTCATTGTCCGTCTACGTACGACGTGGCTGCATCAGGGGAAGCGTCCAGGGAGTCCTGCCATGGTCCGTCTACGAGGTGGCTGCAGCGGGGGAAGCATCTAAGTGTTTCACTGAGATGGAGAATCCTTAAAGGTATTGTGTCATTGGGAGGGGGGAAAGTATAGAAAACTCATTAATCCATTTTACTTTGTTTACAGAACTCAAGGTGATTGCATTGGGGAGAACGTCCAGCGAGTCTTTCCATGGTCTGTCTACGAGCTGGCTGCATGGGGGGAAGCGTCCTGTGAGTCCTGCCATGGTCTGTCTGCTAGATGGCTGCATCGGGGTAAGCATCCTGTGAGTCCTTTCATGGTCTGTCTATGAGGTGGCTTCAGCGGGGGAAGCATCTAAGGCATACGGTGTTTCACTGAGATGGAGAATCCTTAAAGGTATTGTCATTGGGAGGGGGGAAAGTATAGAAAACTCATTAATCCATTTTACTTTGTTTACAGAACTCAAGGTGGTTGCATTGGGGAGAACGTCCAGCGAGTCCTGCCATGGTCTGTCTACGGGTTGGCTGCATCAGTGGAGTCCAAGGAGGCCTGCCATGGTCCGTCTACGAGGTGCCTGCATCGTGGGAAGCATCCAGAGCGTTCTGCCATGGTCCGTCTACGAGGTGGCTGCATCAGGGGAAGTGTCCAGCGATTCCTGCCATGGTCCGTCTACGAGGTGGCTGCATCGGGGAAGCGGCCAGCGAGTCCTGCCATGGTCCGTGTATGTGGTGGCTGCATCGGGGGAAACATCCAATGAGTTTGGCCATGGTCCGTCTACGAAGTGGCTGCGTCGGGGGAAGTGTTCAGCGAGTCCTGCCATGGTCCGTCTACGAGGTGGCTGCATCGAGGGAAGCGTCGATTATGTCAATTCTCAGAGCTGACAACTTCAAGGTAACCTGTGTTATTGGGGGAGAGAATAAGACTATAATGATTTTCCGTTGTAGTCTGTGCCATAAAGCGATCACCTTACTGGCCATTTGAAACTTTTCTAAAATCTACTGGTCTGAATCGGGGTTCAGTGGTCCAAATACAAATTTCAATAAAACTGGTCTGGATTTTAACATAATATTGTTATTAAAAAGACCTCGACTTTTTTATTTATGTTGTAACAGTTAAAAAGTAAATTAATTCAAAAGCTCTTTTGAAAACTCGCATTAAAATCTAATGGACGTAGCACTTTATTCACACATTCTCAAAGATCTACTTGTCCAAGCAATAATTAGTATGTTGCAGTCATTGATTACACAGAATGTTGAAATATTTAAAAAAAAAACACAAAAGTTTAATAATTCAATAAACAGTCTTAGTAGTAATTAAAGGTGTTACCGTTTTAGACAACAAAACGAAAAGGAGAAGAGACCCTGGAAAACCCCAACGTGAACACGAGCAGCTTGTCAACAAGAAGTGCAGTGACCTGAAGACCTGCACTTGTTTGAAATTAAAGAGAGTTTGGAAAGTGTTGTGTAGTCATTGTAAGTGTAGACATTTGTTTTCTATTTACAACTTCATCAGGAAATTCCTGGTACATACATTTTACAGGTCAAAAGCTCTTTTAATTTGCCATAAACTAAGAAAAGCCCCACTCATGCAAAAAAAAAAAAAAAAAAAAAAAAAAATGTTGAAATGCTACCGACCAACATTCAAATCTTCAACAGACTCGATGTGACACCGGTGGCGTTGTGTCAATGGTCTAAAATACTAGATTGGCATCTATCTATCTAGGCTTCCTTTTATTCCTCTTATTCTTCAGTCACTTTCTTTTAGTAGTATCTTAGCACTCTCCCAATCCGCAGTGTGGTTTTCCCGTGTTGTGTTGTAGAAGTAGACCAGCTTTTCTGTGTAGATTGTTTTTTTTCGACTCGAATGTATTTTTTCCTTTCATTTATCCTTTCCTATTTCTTCCTGTGTTCTTTACCTCTACTGCTCAACTTTCGTATCTCCAAAAATTTTTGCAACACCCCACTGGATTACATGGAGTCTGAAGAAGTTGAGAACCAAAGCCTTATGAAACAACAAAATGCTTCTTAAAGGTGTTTAAATACCAGTTACATATGTTCTTTGTTGCAGTTACTGCAAGATTTCCATTTTTTTTTTTTTTTTTTTTTTTTTTTTTTTTTTTTTTTTTTTTTTTTTTTTTTTTTTTACTTTTGTGTGAACATGTTGCATTTCATTTGTAGGCTACGAAAGGGAGTTTTCTAGAAATAATGCCCGAACGCAGATACACTGTACAATCAATCCTAGACCAAATGTTCAAGATGTAAAACACTTAAATGGCGCCAGCAACGAGCCCCTGTAGCCACTTTCATTGATGGTCGGACGTCCTAGCAGTCTTGGGTTTTTAAGGACGGAGATTGTTCTGCAAACAATTAGAGAATGTGGAATGGTAGTGAAGAGCGATATCCTGAATGTAAGAGGAATACTGGTACAATCTAGTTATGTACCCAAGTCTTTTGGTTATTGAGAATTTTTGTGGTTCATGGGTCACAGATATGAATGGGATGAAATTGCATTTAGAAACTTTTTTCACTTATGGCAGTGAGCCATTTTATTTCAATAGCTAAAGGGAAAACTGAGGTTCAGAATGATCATTCCATAAATGATAAATTGATTAAGATGAATTGTGGTTCTGTGAAAATTTTAAGTCAGCCTCTACAGTTATTATAATAATTTTTAAAAAATTAAATCAAGATGTTTTATCCACATTCTAAATGCAGATAGCTTTTTACTCACAAAAACAACATTTATGGTCGTCTTTGTTTTATTTCAATCTTAGTGATGTAGTCATTTTTCAAAATTGTGCTTTTGATGATGTGGATTTGTTCGTCAGTATAGCGTTTGAGAAGATCATAACCCGCACACTAACCATATTTCACAACTGTGTAAAATCTGACTTGGTGTAAATGCTTTTACACGAAGAGGTTTTACATTGATAGCCTGTGCAAAATCTGTAATGAAATATTTCACGTTTCAGAAAACATTTCATTATATTGTTTGCACAGTCTGCTCCTCGCGAGGGATGGCTGGGTGCACACAGTCAGCTTTCAAGATTGAGGACCGCACATTACTAATATTACTAATATTATGATTTTCTCAAGTGTTATAGTTGACAAACATGTCCAGTTCATCACATATGCACCTTTTTCTCCGGATCAAAAATTTCATATTGAAATTTACATGGACGGTCATACAGTGTAATGTGAGATCTAAAATATTTCGAAGCAAGCTTGCTTTATTCTTTACTTGCATCATAGTTGCAATGTTAAAGTTTAGTTTAGGTGCCCGAGTTATAATCATATTATCTTTGTATGTATTTTATACAAAAAAAGAACTTAAATCAAATTTTGATGGATGCTTTCACTTGTAAAAGGAGAGAGTCGATTTATATGACTTCATCCCCTTAGATAAAATTAAAATTAGTCTCGGTTTAATTATGTTAAGACTGTAGTAAATGTCTTAATTGGCTTCAGTGTCTCTTTCTGTAGGAATTACTTTGGTAAATTCTTATGCTTCTTTACGTGTACAAGTATAGTGTATATAGAGGATAGTTTGTAATCACGATTGAAGTTTATTCAGTTGCAACATGCTGTCTAAAACTGGACGATATTCTTCCAACTGTAAGGCGCTGTGTCGATAAAGAAACTATCATGTTATAAAAGACTGAAGTCTCCGGGCGTGGGCACTTTCCCGGCATTCCCCACGAAGGGTTTAGACGGGTTTTTCCCCACGGCCTGCAAGCATCGGATACCAGCTTCCGACCACAGGACTAGCGTTATAATATAAATTATCAGACTGTTTGTGTTCCGATGTTAGATGATAAAAACAGAAAAGGAAAATCTTAACTTTCAATAATACTACCATTCATTGATTCATTGCGTTTACATAATCGATAAATAATTACTAAAGTGTTATTGAAATTGAATGCTACTGTTAAAATTGTACGTTATAGTTGAATAAAAGTTGTAATCTAATTTTTTTATTTGTTGATAAACGAAAGACGTGAACAGATGTTGACAAAACGATTCGAATTAAGCATTATTTAAATAAATATATTAAGAATGAACTCACTAAATATATATTCAAATTTCAAGATTTAGTTATTTTGTTTTGTAATAATTTTTGTTGTATATTCGATTGAGAGAGCACATCTGAGATGATCGCACGATTCGAATTAAGCATTATTTAAATAAATGTATTAAGAATGAACTCATTAAATATAAATTTAAATTTCAAGACTTGGTTATTTTGTTGTGTAATAATTTTGTTGTATATTCGATTGAGAGACCACATCTGAGATTATAATCAGTTATATAAAGTTCTGCTTACTTCAGGAAGATTTATTACCTTTTACATCCACACACATAGGCAGCCAGTTTGGGCAAATGACGCCACTCTCGCTTAAATACTAGTTTTTGGAAACTTAAATTTCGATCGTTATATTTCAAAAATGAATGCAGCTGCAGGTTATAAAATTCATCCATGTAAAATTCACCTTGAACACTTATGCACCACTGCCAATTCCTTGTTTAAAAAACATGAATTTATATTTCTTTGTGTTGATCGTTGGTCGCCCAAACACCCTTGGTTGGTTTAAAAAATTGATTTTAATCATTAAAAATAACAAGAATTATTCTGACGTATATTTCTAGTTATGAGACGTAAAACTCATTTTTCTACTCTCTTTGATCATTTTTAACATTAAAAAGGCCATAACCGCGGTGTAAACTTCCAAAAATCGATGCAAATGCACATTACGATTTTATAAAGGTAAACAAGAAATTATAAACAAGCTTTTAATGTTCACTGATTTACATCTCTCTCTCTCTCTCTCTCTCTCTCTCTCTCTCTCTCATTAATTTCGGAATCCGTGTTCTTTTCAAATTCAACTTTTATTCAATAAGACCAAGCGTGCATTTTTTTTCGGTCACACTGGCCCCTACGTTATTCAGGGGCATTTGAAAGGGGGGTTGGGGGTCGGGGGGGGGGGGGGGGGGGGGGGGGGCGGATGCAAAACCGACCCCCACCCCACCCCCTAGCTTTGGCGTGGGATTCGGGGCCCGCTGATGTTACAATTTAAATTGAAGAGGGGACTTTTGGTGTGTTTTTTTTTCGGAAATCGAAGGGGGGAGGTTCATGACCCCCCTGACACACCCTTAAACCCCCTCCCCACTGTTATTGCTTTTTTTAACCTCAAACATGGATCTTTGTGGAAATGAAATAATAACTGCATCATATGACCCAGTCCCATTCGACTGAGCCAGCTCAGAGAGAAATTCAGTTTTCGGGCAAGACTTTCAATAAAAACAACCCCCTTCAAGAACAAGAAATTCTGGATCTGCCCCTTGTAAAATGATGACATTTTGGACATTTAAAAAAGAAAATGATTTGAAACCGTGAACTTGGCCTTCGCTTATCACGGGCCCGAAGCGGGTTTGATAGACGGCCGCAACGCAAACCAACAGCACGCATGTGCCAAAGGAAGTAAACTTGTGCAGATGGCAGTCAGCGGCTCGAATCGATCGGTACAACTTACGCTTTCCTTCGAGTTGTTGGAAATGTGGTAGATTCTAGTTTTCGGAGTTTCTTTTCGCATTTCTTTCTCTAAGGGCGTGTTGGAAGGATCATTCTCAATCCCAAGCGCGTTGTACGTATTGTGAATGCATCACATGATAAAAGTGTGAGGACGACTGAATCCAAGTACAGCCAGGTCAAGCAGTCATTTGCGAGTAGACGAGTAGCCCTGGCAAATTCTTGGTTAATTAAGTTTTGATGTATCAAAATTTAAACAAGGAAAGCAGTCAGAGGTGCATGCAGACCTCCATCAAGACAAAAAGCTGTCTAATAGTAAACAGTTAATTAATAAATAAATTGGTTAAAGGATATCATCACCAAATCAGTCAGTATCATATCTGGCCTATCCTGAAAATTTCATCAAAATTAGTGGCATATGCTGATGACAAGTATAAGGTAAAATACATGCATACAGGTATTTAGTGTCAATATTTATATATATAATCATATACTAGTAGATAATCATGAATCAAACATCTAAGTGCATTTGTATAAAATATGGAAAATTAAACTAATCAACTACGCTAGTCTTGTGCATAGGAGGAGAAATTTCACCAATTTGTGGACTTACTGTTAAGGATAAAGCAAACTTTTTTGTTAAATTCTTTCATCATTGTAGAGGGAACAGAAACCAGTCATGTCACAAATATTTGAAGAAAATGGAGTAAAAATTGCTGTGAATAAAAATCACGCCACTCCAGAGAAGACTGACACTTTCTACAACCCACGCATGACCATATGCAGGTGATTCATTTTTAATTTTGTCAGTGTAAAGAGAATGATACATTTTATTTAGGATTCAATAATAATGTTCTTTCAGGCAAGAAATATTCATTCAGTCAAATCTTCTGTGTAAAAGTCTTTAAAACTTTTAACTTTAAAAAGATTAAACCTTTAAAAAATTGCATCAATGAAAATAGTTTTTTATTTCACAGGGAAATTTCTTTGTCTGTTTTGAGTGCCTTCTGCTCAGAGTTAGAAGATAAGACACCAGAGTGCCTAGACGCATTTTCAGCTACTGGTAAGCTTTCAAGTCTTCATCAATATACATACGGGCACATGCACGCACATGCGTACACACACTTAGACTTGCTCATGTGTCAGGAGCAGATCCAGAGATATTTTCTGACAGTATTCCAAATTATCTTTGTTGATCCATCCTCCATTTTTGATGGTCTTCCAACAGAAAAAATAGATACCCGTCAATGTAAACAATGTAAAAACTGACTGTCTTCCAGAAGATGGCCTGAATCTGCCTGAGACCACTACTATACACAGAAGCACATGTACACATATGTGTACACCCTCACAGACCTGCAAATGTGTGACCTTTAACTTTAACCTTTAAAATTAAAGTAACTAGACAAGTGTAGAAACCTGAGCTGAAATTTCCTTTGTTGGAAGATTTTCTATTTAGAAGTGGCAAATTTGGTTGAGGCTATACATGAATACATTTTATGTGGTACTGGGTATATATTTTCCTTCTTGATAATTTTCTCAGTGTCCCTGTCTGTTAAATTATTTTATTTTAAAATCAGGCCCGTAGCTTGGGGGAGGGGGTGAAATAACCACTTTTTTTGTCAGGAAAAAGTCCATTCTGGGTAAAATTTGATCTAAGTACACTAATATTTCATTAAAAAAGGTCCACTTTTTCAGAAAAAGAACCTCCCTTTTCAAATTGCTGGCTACAGGCCTGAAAAAAGGTTTCTTTAATAAAAGATGATGGCTTAAAATATGTAATTCTTCAATTATAACATTACATCAGTGACAGTGCATTGATTTAGTGCACTTACCATCCATATTTTATACATATCTGATTTTTCAAAGGCATATCTGGACTACAGTGGAAGAAACACCTCGGACACAAGATCAAGGTCACAGTGAATGACGCCAATGCTGACGCAGTACAGAATATCAAAGACAATTGTGCCTTGAATGGAGTTGAATTTCACCAGAATGTAGAAATCAAACCAGGGAATGACCAGAATGGAGGACCAGATGTTATTGATAGTGGGGAAAAGCAAGAAGACCTTAGTAAAGTGGAGGTTTTTCAAGCAGATGCCAATGTTTTGTTATACTTAAGGAGTTTTGATTTTGTGTGAGTAAATAAAACTGTTATTCGTTTTCTTCAAACACATCTCCCAACCAGTTTCATTGTCTGATATTGCTTTTCTCCTTATAATTGAGTTAATGCAATTAAAATCTATTGTGATAGGTTGCTGTGAATGATTCCTTTTATTATTACTATTAAAAACATTTCAGAAATCTGGATCCATATGGATGTGCAGTGCATTTTCTCGAGTCAGCTTTTCGCAACACTCGGAATGGAGGGATCATCGTCATAACCTCTACCGATGTAGCGTCACTGTATGGGAAGTGCAGCCATGTTGGACTGAGGAATTATGGGGCATATGTTGTGAAGACAGACTACATGAAGGAAATGGCTGCAAGGATGGTGTTGGGGGCTGCTGCAAGGTGAGATATACTGTACCCGTAACCCTGATTTTCTCTTTCAATGATACCGATTTGGATTTAAGATGTTGTTCTGATTTTAGCTGCAATCAAAAGAGATTTTACCTTCAATCAAAAGAGATTTTACCTTCAATCAAAAGATCTACACGTATATTGTATGTCTCAAAAATCTAGGAAACATTTAATACAAATGGTGTTACGCTGATTTATCATCTGTTTTGAAAGGAACAGTTGCGTTGTTGTCAAAGTTTGTAAATAGTATCTTGTCATTTTTAAATCATCTTATGTATGCAGTGTACTAGTAGGTGTTATAAGAACTGAACTGTTTGAGGTGTTTTAGTTACTGTAGTTAAAAGTTATATGTTATCTTTTTTCAAGGTGAGTTACAATATTTAACACATTGCTTTTTCCAACCACTTATACATATTGACTACAGATAATTTGGACAAAACGAAAATGACCAATGGAAATCGTAACACTCAAAAGAATCAGGCCCAGCAATTTCTTATGTCTCTTTTATTTCCTAAGATGTGCCACAAGATGTAACAAGGGGTTTGAGGTCTTGGTCTCCATTGCCGTGGAACATTTTGTACTGGTGGCAGTAAGGATATGTCGTGGCCCGAAATACGCAGATGCAATAGTTCCCCTGGTCCAGCGAGTTCTTCACTGCCAGATATGTGAAGAGAGGGTCTTCTATCCCCCGGCTCACACACCTGTAGGTTAGTATGGTGTAGACTTTCTTCTGTATATTGTTAAATGATTACAGATTTTGACATTTACCAATTGGCAGAGAAGCAGAGTCACTGAAGGTCAGTTATTTTTAATGAGTTAACTTCCTGGTCAACAAACTCATTTATATTTTGGATATCCATGGTCACTATATGTCAGCAAAAATTTCTCGATGTGTCTGAACTATTTTCGATTAATTAAAAAATTTGTAATAATGTTACAAACTAGTTAAAGTGGGTTTGGTGTTTTGGTCACTTCTCCAAGGTTCAACACTCAACTGGGATAGGCGACTTTGGCATTGGTCAATTATCCCAGCCTCAACCTAGCCAAGAGGTGACCTCAACAGAAGTCAATCATTGTACAGCATATTTGTAGGACTTAACATATCTAGTTGATTGAAAAGATGCAGCAAGGTGTGTATATGACATTTTCTCATGCTTTGCAGTGATTAAAATCACATGCACCTGGCCAATTCATGGCATGTCCTTTAGTTAAACCAGTAAGAACTGTACACCTTCATATATAATATTTATGTGTTTTTATTTTTGTAGAGGCCCCGTACACCCTGCTTGCATGTGACTGTACACAGAAGTATCCTGGGAAGACAGCATTGGACCTAGGTCCCGTGTGGTGAGTGGATGGGTGTGGTGAATGGGTGGATGGGTGGGTGGGTATGGTACTGAGGTGGGTGGGTGGGTGGGGTGAGTGGATAGGTGGATGGGTGGGTGTGGTGAGAGGGTGGGTGGGTGTGGTAGTGAGGTGGGTTGGTGGGTATGGTAGTAAGGTGGTTGGGTATGGGAGTGAGGTATGTGGGTGGTATGTGGGTGACCCGTGAACTTGAGGTACATATTTTTGTGATTATATTTAACCTGGATCTTGTGTCACAAGCACGGTGGATAAGTATTGTGAGAGTAAGGTAGTGATGTTTTGGGGTTGGGTTTTGAAGGGGAGGTTTGAGCTTTTAACATTTGGTAAGTTCTTAAAAGAGAAACAATAAAACAAAAATTTGCAAAATAACAATGTTCCAATGAGAGGTTGTCGGAAATTGAAAGCAGACAATTTTCTTTCATACTTATTAATTAGGGTGCCGTATCATTTACTCACACCTTAAATGTGAAATGTTTTGGATTGAAAAAAACTTTTTTTATCTAAGATGTCAACCTCTTCATAATTGAAAATATACAGTTATTAGAATAACAATATGAAATGTGGATTGTTGCTTTTCTTCCAGGATTGGTAAGATCTTCTCCTGCACGTTCATCAGTAAAATGCTCAAGTCTGCGAGGAATCTGAAGCTGAGTTCTAGACTTTGCTCTTTGTTAGAGACAGTGCATTGTGAGGCTTCGTGTCCAGATCTAGTGACACCAAGAACATTAACTAACCACTCACATCCAGAGATTACAGATGAAATGAGAGGAAAAGAAAGTGGCCTCTATGAAGGTGGACAAAATGAGAGTCTCATAGAAAAAACACATAACCAGACCCAGGGATGTGTTAATATAAGTGAACTAGAGGATGCTCCAATTACCAGTAACTTTGAAAATGTGGAAACAACAAAGGGTGTAACAAATATAAGTCAGGGAGAAACATCTTCATCTCTGAAGAGAAAATCTGAGGCTTTAGAGTCACCAGAGGGAGGCACGGTGGCCAAGAAGAGAAAACCTCAAACCTTGAGTGTTGAGGACCCAGTCCCTTTCTATTACAGTGTTCACAGACACAGGATCAAAGGGGTGGATTTGCCAAAGTAAGAATAACTGATAGATTTGGATCTTGGATTTTATCAAGTATAATAATTTTATTTTATCTAGTATAATAATTATTTTTGAGAAGAATAGTATTAATTTTTTAATGCCTGACTAACCAAGAGTATCTTCATGAATTTATGACTTTGAAATGTGGATGAATATTTGAAAGGAGTTACTTGGATATGTAGAAATGGTCATAATTGCTTTGAGAATTTAATTTCAAAAATTGATTTCTTAAATTTGGTGGACAGTCAATTATACAGTTGAATTTTAGCTGGTTCAGATATTAGAAATGTAGTTTCTTTTTGAAAATGATAAAAATTTTATTGCCATCTTTGCTATTATTATAAGGTACTAAGATATGTTCAGCTCCAGTGTGTTTGTGTAATAATAAAATTATCTTTTTCTTTCTTTCAGAGCCCCCAAACTAGTCAAATTCCTCCAGTCGGAGGGATATTGTGCCAGTCGAACCCATTTCGATCCAACTGCTGTGAAAACTTCTGCCAATCTTTCACAGTTGAAGGCAGTGTTATTAAAACATTGCAAGACTGTTGATACCACCTGACCAAATTTTGTTTGATGTCGAGCTATTAGCCAGTAGACAGATGCCTCAAAATCACAAATTGTCAATTTTTTAAAAATGAACAAAATGCATTACAGAAACTGGACTTAATTAAGGAAGTTTCTTATATAAGAGAAGAGGTTTTTTCACATATTGGCACAATAAACATAATATGGAAATTGACTTAGGTCGCATTCACAACAGATGATCTTTAGATCTACTGGTCCGAGGATAAAATATTGCAGACCCTACTTGAAAACAAGACCTTCTAATCCCTTAGTCTCTATATATTTGCCTTCCCTGCAGGGACCTAGCAATTAAACCATGAAGTGAAGTGGATATTTAATCCATGTGGAGGCGAAGAGACCATAAAAGGATTAGGCGATCTTGCTTTCATGTGGGGTCCGCCATGTTTGATCCGCAGGTCAGTAGATTCGAGGATCATCTGTTCTGAATGTAACCTTAGGTGCCCAGACTGTTTTTCTTTCAATATTAATACAAAAACTCTGAGCCAGTTTCAAATTTTGTATGTTGTGATTTTGCAATATTAATTTGATAATTTTTTCATCTGCTTTATTGAGCAAAGAATATATATTTTAATATACTAGCCACAGTCTCGAGATAAAATGTTTTACCCCTAATTACAGTGCTTTGTGCAATTTGGAGAAGTTCATATTAGTTTATTGTAAAATTATGCTGTTTCACACACTTGTAATATTGTACGAGCTCAGTTATAGAACATAAAATTTACTTTGAAATTAAGATCAAAATGATGTATCTGAGCCATATTTGAAAATGACAAAGTTTGTATTTTCATAAAAAATTAAATAATAAAACTTCACTGGGTATCTTGTAATATTTTATTTTGTACATATATACAAAAAAATTGGCTTGCAATCTTTACAATTTTGCAATGCTTGGGTCCACATAGCTTTTTAACTGCACAGGCTTTACTTCTAGACTGCATTTTCTGGCACAAGGAAATTTCTTGACTTTTGAGACCCTATGTGTTCTAATAAACAATAAATCTTAGCAGTTGCCCACTTTTATAAACCACAATCTCGTATCTTAATGGGCTTATTTTATCCATAACTTAAAGGTGGGATGGACATCTGATTTCAGCAACACTGCTACAGAACGTGACAATGTAAACAAATAAAAGATACTGAAATTGTTTCATACACGCTACTAGTTACAGACATCATCAATATTAACACATCTTAGCTTGGAATGGACAAATATCACTGAAATGTGTGATATGAAACTACAAATACTTGAATGGGTCAATACATTGCATCACTGAACTATTCAAGAATGGGAAAACATATTGGAAATGTGAAGATGCAATGTGAAAACATGAAGCTCCATGGAAATGCACGCTTATTTTAACTGCACTAGCCAAATGCTTTACATGTAGAGCATTCTATATAAGTAGCAATAATGACAAACACTTGGACACAAATGCCTGGGTCTTGGTAATCTCACCAAGGGGTGACCATCCAACGCCAGATTTATTGTCACCTGTAAGCATCAAAAACTCGAAGAAATGCATTTTTTTTTTACCAAATGGAAAAGTCTTGGTCATCAGATGACTTACTGTGAATTTTGACCAATACGCAAGCCCCCATTGTCCACAATCTATTTGCAGCATGCTCTTGAAAGAATTTGAACATCATGTCTATACCCGAAGATCAGTTCTAGAATACCCAGTATCTAAGAATGAGCAGGATTATTATGACAATAACGATAACTGCTCCTATCTTGGCATATGAGGACTTGAGGTTCAAGTAGTGGGCGTCTTTCTTGTACTTTTGTGACAGTGTGGAAAGATTGGCTGCTTTTGTGTCCAATGCTGAAATGAAATGAAATGAAATATTGTAATATAATGTAATATTGAGCAAATGTTTCTCTGAGAACAAAAGATATGCAGTTAGCCACCATGTTTGAGTGTCTTAGACTCTTACCAACCTGGCCACACTTGGTTTCAAAGGCCCCATTCAGAATAGGGGACTAACTAGTCCAAGGGTCAAATACGGCCGACCCACTTGAAAACTTCCCCATGGGATATCTATTCAGTGTCTATTAGCGGATTAGACGGCAAGCTTTGTAGTGGGTCACCATATTTGACCCTCTGACTAGTTAGTCCCCTATTCTGAATGTGGCAATAGTAGCATTTATGTCAAATACACAGATACATGCAAAATCCTCTTGTGCAAAACACTTGTGGCTTATATAAAATTGCATGTCTCATAACATCCATTACATATATGACCTAGTAAAATACAATAAAAGAGCATATATAAATATGATACTTAGTGTTGAAGATGCAGAAAAAAACAATGTAAGATTCCATTATATTTCAAAGGACTGGATCTTTGCACCTTTTTCCTTGTCAATGCTTGCAAAAAGTTCCCCCTCTATAACTTAGCATTCACCAATAAGCACTTGCATATAATTCCACATGGAAATCCCCATCATAATCATTAAAATTGTTCATACACAAAGCATTAATTTACCTGATAATGCTTCCCCTCTCTGTAATACATCATCAATGTTTTGCACCATGATTCTTTGGACATCTTGTAGTTCTGTGTTGATATGTCCAAGGTTTCTTCTAGCTCTGGAGTCCATGTATGATTTTTTGGCCTTTTGAATATATGTATCTGAGAAAGACAGGAAACGATTCTATTATAAAATTATAAATGTTATATTCAAGAAATGAAAAAAGGTAGATGCTCACAAAAATATTGCCACATGTTACCTACATAACGTGAAATAAATTATCACTTTTTCATTTTTTTTCACAATTACTGTAAATTATGCCCTTCATTTTTTTTAAACAAAAGAATTTATTTCATCTTTCACTTGTCATAATATTCTACAAATAAATGCTCAAACAAAAATGCATTACTAATTAATTAAATGTATTCCAGTAGCAAAGATATATCTATGCAGCGTTCTCTTTTATTAAAAAAAAAAATGACCAAGTCATTAACATCTTTCCCACTTTGAAAACTATAATATAAATGGCCATCCCAACAGTCCATTCATGAAATAAAACATTCTGTTCATTTTCATCTGAAAGTTGTATAACTCGACTAGACCTACCAAATTCAATAAAACTGTATGGCCTGGATACTGTTTGTATTTTTGTCCCATATTGCATATTAAATTCTGTTTGTAAATCTTCTAGGTATGTGTATGCTAGTCTTTTGGAAAATGATTGTTCACACAGGACAAGGTAACACACCCCTCTCTCAATCAGGTAGCTGAAAAAAAGAAAAGATCTTCACTGCAGTACATCCACCTAAAATTTAATGCAGAATTTGTTAAATATCTTTTTAAGTAATTTAAATGATTATTAGTAACAGTAAACTAGAGACTGGACATGGAAACAAAAATTATTCACAGAATGTTCATATGTTATTGTAGATGTTTACCTGTGACAGTTTGATAAGTATTGTGTCTATGTACATTAAGTTGCATGGACACAATGTTGTGTTAAACTGCTGGTAGGCAAACTCATACGCCACACCCATGCACACACACATACGCACATGCATATGAACATACTCAAAACACACACACACACACACACAGACGCCTACTTACTGGAAAACATAAGCACCAGCCTCCAAGCTACATCTGACTGGGGATTGTTCGTTGAGTTTCTTAAACAACTGTTTGGCTTTATTTTGATACTCCATCAACCCTCGACCAGACTGAAAGAAAATTGGGAAAATCAAATCAAAAAATAACATTCACTAAAATGTTTTTGCAGTGTTTTATTATAATTATGATAGTTCAAAGAATATGAAAAAGTTTATTTATTAATGTGATTCTTATTGTTAATTTGGTTGAGGTGGGGAACTCTAACATTTAAGTTACTAGTACATCTTTTCTACTTGTGATTCTTCATTTTTTTGGTTAACTTCTAGTAATGTAGCCTTGGCTACCATCAACTGTTGAATTCAATGATTTCAGTAATGCATGCAAAATGAACATAATACTGTGAGGATGTTCCCATTCCAGATGATATAATTTACTGGTACCAAATTAGCTGTTCCCATTTGACCATTGCAAAAAAAAAAGGGAAAGGGGGGGGGGGAGGGCTTGCAATCTATCATTTCCCATGGATAAGGTTTAATCAGTGCCTTTTCCTATGGGTACATTTTCCCCCCAAGTACTCATTTCCGCCTAATAATTTTCCAAACTGTCTGTTCCCATTGGCATCACACCATATGCACCCCCGTTATCATTTATGAGTCCTTACCAGTAATTTAGTTGCTAGTGGTATGTTTAAATAATATCTGTTATCACCATAACTTAAACATTCTGGTGTATAGAATTATCAGACTGGACTGTCAGCTTTTGCATGTTAATCTATCTAATCATAATGATTTGGTATCTTAATTTCAAGTTGGAAAGTCAAGAGTCAATTTGTGTGAGAAACTCTAATAAATTTTCAAAAATCGTTGACACTAAAACTCACCATTACTCTGCCTTTTTCCAAGTGATAAATGTGCGTTCATATGAACGCCGAGTTTATCACGCAAGCATGATCTTTAACTTGGAGTTTACGATAATGTCATCCGAAGAAACTGGCCAACGTGGAACTTGAAGTTTGAACTCGTGAAATGTCCACGCTTACCTGTTCGTCTTCTTGCATTGACGCCGCTAAAGGTAGCCCGTCCACTAGACGTGCGATTAGTGTCATCAACACCATGTTGTGTATGTGCTTATTTGATGCTACTTTTATCTGAAATTTGATTAAATCTGGTCTCTCACAGTGACACAGTTAATTCAATAACACTGACGTGGCCAAATGTACGCAAGACAGGAACTATGACCTACTTCATACTTCCGGTATATTCGGCAAAGTTCGTAAGTAAGTTTTGATCAAAATTTTCTTGATTTATTGTTATTTAGTGCATCTATTTTATAAGTGCAGGGGTATATTATAAATATGCCTTTTAATTATTATATATGCTTAGCTAAAAGTTGCTTAAATAAAACTAGGTCAATAAAAACGATTACCGAAAACACGTAGCATCGACTTCGGCATTAAAATGGCCGACCTTACAGATGGTTCCGTGACAGGGGCATATTCGGCTCTTTTTCACAAAGAATAGGTGTTTGAGAATAAAAGGAGACATTGTTAACCCAAGGTAGGTAGAATAGCTCGATGTAACAGCCACACTTTAGGAAACCTAATGTGATTACATGAAAATTAAGACATAATTCTTATTGAATCAAACAGCTGTGTATTGACTTCCTTCAGTTTTCTCACATAATGACATTGGCTTTTATAAATATTTTGATATCAAACTGAGAACTGTCTTTAAATTGACTTTGTTGAATTTGAAAATTTATGCTGAATCGATACAGTTCAACCAGATACTAGTCTTTGGTTAGACTGGGTTTTCTTTTTACGTTATGAACGTTAAATATGGAAGTAACTGTTTTACATGTCAGGTACATTACGATAAATATAGGTCTGCGTTCTATGTGTGATCTCTTGCGTGATAAGCCTGGGGTTAAATACAGGTGCATTTAAGTATGTTATTACGATTCCAAAAAGACTGAGATATTCAAATACAGACTAAGTTAGAAAACCTTATGCAGTGATAGTCACTTAACTGATGTGTAACTTGTCGTACTGATGAGATGTTCATTTACAGCAATCTGAAAAAAGAGGAAAATTTCATTTGAAAATGGTCAAAACATGAATCAGGCCCACCAATTACTTATAAGTGATAACAAATATTTTATTACTAGGTACTATCAAGAACCATTTGCAGCCTGTGCAGATAGAAGAAAATACAATATTGAGTAAAGTGTAATAAGCCTACTTAGAGGTGAGTAAGTGGAAAGTTGAATTTTTACAGCATTTCACACATTTATCTGTTAAAAGTGATAGTGAAATTGTGGAATCTTTTATGACTTTAAATAGTGTCCTCATTATTGCTAAATCTTTTTTTACCCATAGATTGAGTTGCTCACAAATTTGTATCGTGTTTTCTATTTTCATAGAGCAATTGTAAATTTTGTGTGGCAAACAAGCTTTTATGCATAAATTCTATAAGTTGTTAGGTTATTATATGATAAGAAATTGTGTCAGTGCACTAACAGTTTCAAATTATTTTGTCCAGATTTCATGACAGTAGTGTACAGGACAGATTCATTTTTTTTTTTGACAGTGAATCATTAATTTACTTAATATTCAAGAAAACCCATCATAACCTCTTTTCTGTACAAAATTTGTCTGATTGAAATGGATGCCTGATTGAAAATAGTTTGCAAGAAGCCATGAAGTAGGAGTGAAAGTTTTCAGCAAATTCAGGTTTCATTTCATTTGTTCATTTGACACTGTTTAGGATACACCATCAATTCATTGTTGGTTGATTTAAAAACTTACAAGTTTAATTTATGTCAGGGCATTTTTATGTACAAACATCACCTGCATCTACCTTGCCCTTTCAGAGATAACAGGGTAAGTTGAAAACTGTTTGACTTTGTGTTTTGTTTATGTTACAGGTTTGTCCAAGATGAGTCAAACACAGCCGTGGCAGGTTCCCGGGTTTGACCCTGCTGCCAGCGGCAAGGTGCAGATGTTCAACCCAGCCCAGTTTGACAATATTCATCAACAGCCACCATCACAACAACATCAACAGCAGCCGCAGCAACAACAACAACACAATGAAAACAACCAACAACAACAACAATACCCAGCCACAGATGGGTTTCAACTCAACCCCAATGCAGCAAGCTTTAACAGCACTGGTTTTTCCCCCATGGACCCTGCAAACATGGCAGCCCCATATATTATGAATGGGGGCTATGATAACAACTGGGGACAGCAGAGCTGGGGAACGGACTCCTGGAACCAGTGGAGCCAGCCAGCCGGGCAGTATGGCTGGAATGGTGGGGATGGCAGTGGCTATGGGGGAACCCAGGGGGATTGGCAGAATCTCGAACCAGGGGACGAGTGGGCCACCCAGGGGAATGAGCAGTGGAATACCCTGGGGAATGAGGAATGGAATAGTAATACCCAGGGGAATGAATGGAATACCCAGGGGAATGAGTGGAATGCCCATGGGAATGATGAGTGGAATACCCAAGGAAATGGTGGGTGGACACAGGATCAGTCTCAGCAGGATGGGGAACAACTGACCAACCACGTCCAGTCTGGTCAGTTTTACTCCAGTGACCATGGGCAACATGTAGATGGACATGTGCCACAGAACACTGGGCAGCATGTTAATCAGGAGGACACGGGGGAGCAGAAAGAACAACAGGAAGGTTACCATAGCAACACTGATTATGAACAGTTTCCAAGTTTAAATGTCGATGGTATTGATCAGGTGCCTGATCATGACAATTCGCAATCTGTGAAAAATAAAGAGGAAATACCTGTTACGTCAGATGTTTCTGGTGGTGATCCATCTGTCAACAATCAGTACCTTGCACCAGGCGGACAGACTGGTTTGGTGAGGAATTTATCAAACATAAGTGATTCTAGTCTCGTGACAGTGAACTTCTCCCGTCAGAATTCTGAGTATGAGAGGGATGATAGAGAAAAGCTAAGGGAGCAAGTGGCCACTTTATCCATTCAGGATACCCTAGGGGAGCACAGAGGTGATCCTGCTGGTGCACAGGTCTTTAACCCTCATGCTCACTTCAGTAACCCCGATATGCAATCACACTCCCCCTTTGATGACCTGGTTCAAGGGCAAGGTCATCAGCAGGGTGAAGGTCAGGTCGGAGGTCAAATGGAAGTGAAGGTTGCACCAGGTCACAGTACGGAGAGCTCTTTTAACAAGCCACTTTTTGTTGTGGGGGGTTCTGCTGACACCTCGGCTCACAACAGTGCCGCAGGGTCCCCTGCTCCTCCGGACGTTCACCCGGAACAGCAACAGCAGAATGCTCAGGTACATTCCCACCCTCAGCACATCCAACAACAACCACCACCAGAGGGCAGTGGTGCACCAGTCCAAGACAGACCACCTTCAGACCACCAGCAGCATGGAAGACCTCCATCCTCTCAATCTGTTCATTCTAATGCCAGTGCACAGAGTGGAGATAGACTGCTCCACGGTCATGGAGAGGCTGCCTCTATTTCTACCACCACTGGTCAGAATACAGAAACTGTGAACCCTGCCAAAGATAATGTACACAGTCCTGGGGTAGACCTTAGTAGCCCACTGCCCCCTCCTCCTCCTATGGTGGGCAAAGGGGGAGAGAATCCTTACAGGAAAAGCCCTATGAATGCACCAGTACCACCAGTGGAGACAACACAGTCGCATCAACCCAGTGTTGGCAGTGGAGATGGCGGCACCTCCCCTGAGGTCCATATGGATATATTTGCCAGCACGATTACGCCAAGAAAGGAGAGCCCATTCCAACCCCCGCTGAGGGCGCCCAAGATCCTCCCGTACCCGGAGGCACTACAGCACACAGATACCGCTGCTGGTAAGCCAGAGGTTTCTGAACATTCCAAGTCTGGTCATCCTGTGTCTGTGACCCAGGCGGACCTCCGGAGCGCAGATGCCCCTCCCCCTGGGAGTCCCCAGCGTAGGTTATCAACACAGAGACTACGAGACCATCACAACATGTCTCCTGCGACAACTCTATGGGAAAATCCAGCTCCACTGTCTCTGGTTGCTAATAATATACTTTTGGCTCCAGCAGCCTCAACTATAAGTCCGATGACAGTGGATCGGACTCCAGTTAAACCAGCTGGGCCTGCAGGAGTGCAGCCAACTTTACCAGCTGAAAGTCATTTGGGGATAGTCCCTCATCAAAGTGATAATTTCAGTGATACCTCCTCTCTGAAGTCTGAAGACGTCGAGGTCAGTAAGATTACAGCTGCCCCAGGGGGAGAAACTGCCAAACCAACCCCAGTTAGCAAACCAACGCCAAGTCAGCCAAAACAAAATCCAGTCAATACCCCCAGTGCCAACCAGCCCCTTCCTCTTCCTCCTTCTCAACCTCCTCCTCCTCCTCAGCAACATGTGAATCAAAACCTGAGCCAAAAGACAGATGGCACGTCCATTTCAGGAAAAGAAAACGCCAAAGATGAAATCCAAGAGACGCCAAAACGTCCAGTAGAAGATCGCCAGAGAGGCAGTCGAGATCAGAGGTCCAATGAAGATACGGGTGGTGACCGGGGCAGGAGAGATGACCGACCAGATGAAAGGAACTATAGAAGAGATGACGACAGACTAGACGACAGAGACAGAGTTAGACCAGGAGATAGAGACAGAGAGGAGGACAGGGATCGTAGAAAACCACGCTATGACAGATATGGTCGGCCGTACGATGACTATGACAGAGATCGAGACAGGTACAGACCCTCTAGTCGCCAGGGTTACGATGATGACAGATCTAGGGGGGAATATGATAGCTCGGCTGATCCCAGCCCCAGGGGGAGTAGACCTGGTGAGTATGAAAGAATAAGTTGAGTGTGAAAAGTTTGTGTAAAGATTTGTAATGAGGTGAATCAAATGTGAAGAAGTAATATGCAGTTACTTGTAGCTTGTTTTGCCAATTGGTGAATAATTTCAAAGATGGTCAAACACTGTTGATTGCTTCATGTGGTTGTTGGTCGATTCAAGCTAGTCTAAAACTTGGGAGTTATGCAAAAGCAAGTTAGATAAATGATATCATAGTAATTTATGTTTTATTTACCAGCTTGTCACCTACAAGGGGTGAAGTAAGTATTTAAACAAATCTTGTCTGATCAATAGGACAAAGAATTTGATTTTTTGCTCTCAAGAAAATGAACCCCATGACAAACCTGTCACCCCTAAAATTTTCAGAAGATCGTGATGGACCAAGATCCAGAAGTGATTATGATAGAGATCGACCAAGATACAGAGATGATTACGACAGAGACAGGCCTCGATCAAGAACCGATTACGACAGGGATAGACCTCAATCTAGGACTGACTATGACAGAGATAGGCCTCGATCTAGGACTGATTATGATAGAGATCGACCACGATCCAGGGCCGATTATGATCGAGATAGACCAAGTTCTAGAACTGATTATGATAGAGATCGCCCCAGGTCTAGAAATGACTATGACAGAGATAGGGGAAGGTACCGACCTAGTTCAAGGAATGACGATGGGCGTAGGAGAGACAGGGATTACTATTCAGACAGAAGAGATCCATACTATAGCGATCCGAGATATAGTAAAGGTAGGTTGACAACATAGAATATATGAAGAGGGAATGTTCTAATAGAAAAGTGTGATACCACCTAAGACTTGTTGGGTCATTGATACTCATCATTTCCCTGTTGAAGATCGTTTGTAGGTATCACAATGTCAGAGCTTTTGATGGAAATTCATATGTGTAGTCTGTTGTACATGGTCATAAGTTTTAACTTTTCACTTTCTACACTATAGCTATACCTCACAATAATTTTTGTAACTCTGTGACCTGTCTCACTCAGTGTGTAATTATGAGAATTAACACTACTAATGTCTCAGTAATATTGTTGCCCCATGTGTGCCACAATTGGGGTCTTCCCCGGGCCCCATCTCAGCCCAGGTATGGAAACTATGCTGGCCTCCCCGAGAGGGGCTAGGAATGAGAGTTCCTCAGGCTTGCTTTTTAACAAAATCAGCTGCCATGTTCTAAAAGAAATGTGGAAGTAAATCTATGCAGGTGGTTGTGTTAAACAGTTTATTTACAATGAAGTTCAAATATCATTGTGATTTTTATATTATTGAGACACTGAAAAAAAGCACTAGCATAATGGTAGTGATCAAAAATTTTGCAACAGATATTGCTGTGGAAAGCAGAGTTTCTCACTGTCCATTCTGTATTTCAGAATATTATGACTACTACAAGAAGTACTATGGCTATGGCAGTGCTGAGGACTATTACAATAGCTATTACTACGGCAGACAGAGGGACCCCTATAGCAAGGGGTATGCAGAGGAGATGAAGTTACAGGGACAGCAGCCATATGATGACAGGTAGATCTCTCTCTCTCCTTCTCTCCCACTCTCTCCCTCCCTCTCGCCCTTTTATGCCTCTTGGACTACTTTGGCCAAATACTGTCTGTGGCAGGAGTTTAAAGAAAAAAAAACTTGGATAGAAATTTTGACTGATTGTATAATACTAATGAAGTCCTACCATATATTTATGCAAAAGTGAAGTTACTCCTTTCAAGGGATCAATAGGAAGTTGGGTAGAAAACTATGTTGACCAGCTTTAAAAATCCCTAATTTTTTTTCTTATCCAGAAAATATAAAGAAATTTAATATGTATGTATTTCAGGTATAGAGATTACTATGCCAGGCAGTACAGTGGAAGCCAGCAGTATGGATACAACTATGACTATAGTGGGCGTGGCAGTCAGCCTGGCTCCAGGAGTCAAACTCCAGGAATGGAGTAAGTATTTTAAAAACAGTACTAATATTGTTAGGCAGTCAGTCTGGCTCCAGGAGTCAGATTCCAGGAATAGAGTTAGTGTGAAACAAGGCTCATATTACTGTGAATAGCATATTCATATATCAGTTTGGCGTAATGAAATCCTTGGATTGGATATGTTAGTGCGTAGTACAATTTTTATTATTTAAAATCATGTATTGAATCCAAAATATTTAAACCTTATTTTCATTCAAATTTTTTGGGTGATTTGCAACCAGTTACAAATATAATCATACTTTTATCACACTTGTATTTCCCCAGAGATCCATATGCTGGTTACTACAGTGACCCTCACAACCAATCCTATGCAGACTACTATAACCAGTATTACTATGGTGATACATCATACAGTCAGCAGTCACAGGCAGGAGCTGGCCAGGAGGGGCAGGGTAAGAGGAGTTCACATACACTACTGCTGTGTATAAACACGAGATTCCTTGAAACATGGGATTCCTTGAAATTGCTCTGACTTGTGGTGAAGTAGGTTTTTCATTGTATAATGATGGTGAAAATGGTATTTTTTCCGAAGACTTCAGTTGTATTTGGTCCATTAGGCATTTGTATTTATCCTTAATTTACAGTTCTAATTGATGGGTAAGTCATGTGATTCAGGCTCTTTGATGAGTAATGTTATTACCCTCGCCATACAGGTCGTTTTTGCCTTTGTTGGTTTGTCAACCTTACCCAAAAAATTGTGCATGGATTTTGATTGAATTTTCAACAATATATAAGCGTCTCAAGGTACAGAATTAACAAACTAAGAATATGTTGTATTTTGGTGGTAAATGCTTAATTGATAAATTAATTGATAATGAGAATTGAGCTGCATTGATGGTGGTCAGATCAGCTTTCCTAGTTAGCAATGTAAAACAGTAGGAGCATAGAACAGTGTAGTCATTTAACCAGTATGATATCTTTTAATGAGTTTCAAGCAAAGTCAAACTGACCCACTGAAAGATCATAGTTAATTGAGTTCTTTCTTTTCTCTGCACAGCATCTGAGTCTCTGGAACCCAAGGAACCTGCCCGCATGACTCCCGTCAAGTTCTCCATCCCCCACGTACGTGCCACCTTCAGTGCTTGTGGTCATCTGGTCAAGGTGCTGCCCAACTGTCCATCCAGTGGGGAGCCTGCCATGGTCCACATCAGTGATTTGGAATCTGTGATACCCGAGTCTGACGAGGCAGAGGAATTACGAATATTCCCTGGACCGTTGATAAAGTAAGGTGGAATTGAATCATGGATAAAATGCTATTTTGATAAGGGGATTCATAAAGAATTCTCTATGTTACAGTAACAGGTTATAGGTTTTGTACCTCTGTTGTGACAGATTAACAGAAATTAACATTGCTTGAAGCACACTTATTAAAAATTTTTAACAAATAAAATATTTGATTATGTTATATTTTTCAAAAGCTATGTTAAATTTGGTTATTTGTTTAAATACAATTTCCTTATTTTTCCAGGGGCCAGACCCATAAGAACGATGTGATAGCATTCTGCATGCACAAGGCCAAGGAGTGCAGGGAAAACGTGAACATGATAGACAGGGAGAGTGCTGAGCTGCTCTGGAAGTTCTTAGTTCTGCTTATCAAACAGAATGGGGTAAGTTTTGGCCACTTCTACTCCAGGACCGAAAAGGTCTAGTTTGCCATTTTCCTTTTCATGTCTTGTGGTATTGTACTTAACTGGACTAGTCCAGTTTGAGAGATTGAGAATTGTGTGAGAGGGTCACCTCAATAGAGCCTGCATGCTCAACTAGGTCCATTAATTATCATTCAGCAGGAAGTGAATTTGTGAAGAACTTGTGACAGGGTTCAAATCCCCCTGTATGGTAATTTGTTAGGAGCTTTCAAAGTTGACTGCTTCAGTTAGGAATACCACTTTATGTGAAAAGGGAAAATCTGATTGCTGAAAAATTAGAACAGAAGTAAGGACATTGTTAATCAATATTTAGAGGATTAATAAGAAAGATTGAGGTGTGATTTAATAAAATAAAAATAAAATTTAAAGAAAAAAAAATAAATTGGAAATAGCATTCTCTGGGATACAGTGGTGCAGGATCTGGTGATGAACTTAAAGATCTGTGTGAGATATGTTCATTAACAGGGGGTAGTTTATTAAAAAAAATTGTAGTTCTCAAATTTAAATTTTTTTAAATTCCAGACTGTGGTGGGCACAGATGTTTCAGAACTTCTCCTAGAGGGCCACGAGCCGACGACGCGCGAGTACAACCGTATGGGAATGAAGATAGTGTCTAGTGCAATGGAGTTGGATGCCTTGGAAGAGGAGTCGGACAGTGTTCAGCAAGATTCTGTTGCCACTGGCGACGACCTCAATAACACGTCTGTGACGAGTGACAGGTCATTTGTGAACAAACGAGGGTTGCTACGAGACGAGAGTGTTGATAGGTTTAGACATTTGTTGCTGTTTGGAAGAAAGAAGGTAAGTTGTTTGCCTCCTCTTTGTGTGCTGTAAGTTTAAATTTCTAAAGGCATTATTTCTACTGCCATGAGTATTTGTGTCAGTAAGTATTTTTTTATATTAATTTAATGAAAGAGTTAAGTTTGGGTTTGTGATATAAATCCCATTATGAATGCATGGATCTTTCAGCTTTATGATCCAGAAAGTTCAACCTCGGGTTCAAGTTTAGAGATGATTTAGTCAGTGTGACTCATTTTTTATGCTCAATTTATTTGATAAAATTCAATATCATCCGTACAGGATGCCCTGGAATGTGCAATGAAAAATCAACTGTGGGGCCATGCTTTGTTCCTTGCCAGCAAGATGGACAATAGGACATATGCCAATGTCATGACAAGGTCAGTCCTGGGTGCCATATAGCATAATGGTCAACTTTTAACCCAAAATATTTTGTGGTTAATACTTTTTTATGTACAGACACAGATGTGTCTGTACATATAGCCATCATCTGCGTCTGTCGTCGTCGCCGTCGTCGCCGTCGGTGCCGTCGTTGCCGTCGTCGCCGTCGTGCACTTTTACCGATAACACGATAAGTGGAAAACCGTTTTTGCTTTTGGCTTGAAACTTACAGAACTGATGAATATTCATAATACGCAGGTCAAGTTCGAAAATCAGCATTATCGGTTCATTTTTAGGGAAGTTATGCTGTTTTTTTACTTTTTTCAGCATATATGCAGCACTGATAACACGATAAGTGGAAAACCATTTTACTTTTGGGCTTGAAACTTACAAAACTGATGAATATTCATAATCCGCAGGTCAAGTTCGAAAATCAGCATGATCGGTTCATTTTTAGGGTAGTTACGCTGTTTTTATGTACAGACACAGATGTGTCTGTACATATAGCCATCATCTGCGTCTGTCGTCGCCGTCGTCGCCGTCGTCGCTNTACCATAACATATTCATGTGACATTTAATTGCTAGTGTTCTTAATTTGAGTTGTAATTTTGACATTCATTTTGTTTCATTAATAGGAGTAAATGTGTTTTCATTTAAATTGGAAAATAATTAGATCTATAGTATTTTGATAATGACAAACTACACTGTTTTTCTTAGAAGTACTAAACTGTTATTTTTGTTATTATTTTATTTACTTGAATATTTTCAGATTTGCAAACAGTGCCATGAAGATGAATGATCCCCTCCAGACCATGTATCAGTTATTGTCTGGTAGACAGCCAGCTGCTGTTACTGTAAGTAAACCAACTAGGGTTGAGATATGATAAAAAATGTTTGTACAGATTTGATACAGATTTGTTTATATTGTACTCCACCTTGGTGATAGTCACTTTTCTGATGTTTGGAAAAGGACATATCAACCACAGCTTAAGTCTGTAATTGTTTCCAATCATGCACAATACATTGCTAGTTCTAAATGCATCATTTTTTCATCACAAATTTAGTCAATGACGGTGTAGTATTTGTTTAGTGAAAAATATGGTTATGTATTGTTGTCCGTATCTCTCAGATGAGAAATTTGGTAAAACTGGGAACAATTATATTGTTTGTTGTTATCAGTCGATTGTTAATTTAGGCATTTGTTATTACAGATATTGTTTTGAATGGATCTCAGAGGAAGGGTGAGGGGTTTGAAGTCCATACTTAGTACAATATGATTTTTTACTGATTGTAATTGTAATTATAATCGTTTTCAGTGTATCTCAGAAGAAGGCTGGGGAGACTGGAGACCTCACTTAGCTATGATATTGTCTAACACCACTCCAAAACCTGAACTAGACAGGAAGAGTATATCAACATTAGGGGACAGCTTAGGTAGGTCACATAACTGTACTTATATGTGTAATGTACCGTAAATTAATTTAAAGCATGACATTTTTGTATCTAAAGAAACTTAACAGGATTTTTTTTCTTTTTTTGCCTTAAAGGCAAAACATTTTGACACTTCATCAAAGGATCCCAAAAAAGATTGTATTTACACTTTGGTAGAAAAATTAAAATAATTGCTGAATCAGTTAGGGCATGTGAATTTCTCCTGTAAAATTTTCAGCTTCTCGTGGCTATCTCCATGCTAGTCATTTCTGCTACCTGATGGCACAGGTGAAGTTTGGAACCTTTGAGAGGAAGACTTCCAAGATTGTGCTGATTGGATCAAATCACAAGTAAGATACAGATCTGAATATTAGATCAAGGTGAAGGTCAGACCCCTGTCAAGGTCAGCATGTTTTGGAGACCAAGACATAGAAGTCATTGTAAAGCAACTTTTTATTTGATAAATCACATATAACAGAAAAACAGTATAATATTAATTCCCTTACCATGGTCATTTATTAGCATTGCCTATTTCTATGCCTTACTAAATCCATCTTTCTTCAACTGGACTTATTTTCTCACTTCCAGTCTGTCTCTTGATGAGTTTGCTGTCAACCTGGCTATCCAGTGTACAGAGATCTATGAGTATGCCCAGTCCCTGGGGAGTCCATACACTGCCATACCTACCTTCCAGCCATATAAGTTCATGTATGCATGCAGACTGGCAGAGCTTGGCTACTCTGAAGAGGTGAATGTTTTATATTAAGGCATACAATTTGACTTAAATGACTTAAAAGCAAATGGTAATCGTGATAATAAAATGTGATAATTTCAAAGCTTTTCTCCTAAATCACAAAGACGAGCCCTTCCAAATTAAATAACAGGTTTAAAGATCAAAATATCTCAACTTAAAAAAAAAAAAAAAAAAAAAAAAAAAAAAAAAAAAAAAAAAAAAAAAAAAAAAACAATGTCATATCTATTATTAATTCATAAAAAATATTTTGAAAAGCAAATTGGAAGCTGACACACTGTGGTGCAGTTTTGCATATTTGAAAATGATAAATGATTGTACTTGAGTGTGCTTGTCCAGCATCTTAACATATAGTGTACTATTTACATAATATAATATTATCTTGTAGGCGTTGACGTACTGTGAGGTGATCTCTAGTACAATCCAGCAGGCACCTGGTGCATACTCCCCTGTATTGGTCAAACAGTTGTATGAGGTACATCACAGCAGTTTCACTTATTGATCACCACAATAGTTTAGCAAACAGTTTAAGAGGAGAATTGGATCTGTGGATTGCTGTCATATTGAACCTTGTTTCACAAAACTACTTGGGGAACTTTTACTCTTAGCAAAGACTGCCAAAATACCCCACGTTGAATTTTTTTTAGCCTTTTATTTAGGTCTTTAGAGAGTTTATGAAGATTTTTATTCTTAATGGTGAAAATAGTCTGCATTTAATAAAGAAATTACATTTATTGTGGGCCAACAGTCATATAATAAAAGGGTTTTATATCATAATATCAGCTTTTCATTACAGTTGTTTGTGATGGAGAATTAAATTAGAGCTGTCTGTTACCCATCTAAATTAAGCCTAAAATGCAACTCTTGAGTAGACATTAAGTCTATTGCACATCAGTTATTTCATGTGTATGATTCTAATTGCAGCTTGGCAGCCGACTGAAGTACCACGACCCTCAGACCATCCACTCAGCTGATGGAGAGTTTGATGATCCTTACTGGCTCAAAGCTATGCCAAAGATCATGCAGGCTTTCCAGGTAATTATTTATTTATTTATTTATTTATTTATTTATGTAAGTATTGTTTGTAATAGAAATTATGTTATGTTGGAATGAGAAAGAAAATAATTAAGATTACTAATCAATCTTATTTGTCAGACATTATAATTTCAAGTTCAGATAATGAACATTATCAAATTGGTAGTCTGTAATGCTTCAAAATGCAGCCAAATTAAAACTAAGAAAATTGTATTTTATTTCTCACAGTACTTCTTTTTGTAGATCCTGTTATTGTCAGTGAATGTTTTTAAAGTCATACAGAAGAATTAAAATCATGATTACTAGTATATATTATATGAATCAAACTCTGGAACTTGCGATGCAAAATTCTACGCCAAACTAGCATGAGGGTCGTGACTGACACCTTGGATTGACTGGTTATTGGATGACCTGGTAACCTGGATTATTTTGCCACCTTATATAATTTCTTTGACCACCAAGGTGCCAGTATTTGATTTCTATGTATTCGAAACCTTGTTATTGGAACTTGTGCATTACACAGCTCATGCTCTTCCTTGCTGGGGTTCATCAAATTGATATTGTGTGGTTCTCTGTTTTCAAGGATGGTAGTATCCAGTACCTAAGTGGAGCAGACACTCCTGCAGGGTTCCTATCCAGCGCTGGCAGTGAGGACGCTGAGGGATTCAACCAGGATGCGTCCATGACTCATTACCAATCCTCCTGGCAGCAACAGCAGCAGTCTTTATACCAGGGGATAGATAACGTGGATGCTCAGCAGCAGCTGCAGGGATATGATACCCAGCAGTATCAAGGTATTACTTAATTAATAAGTTATTATAATAATACATCTATAAAGATCTACTATAAAGATGTTATGTCTAATCCAAGATTTCAGTCCCCAGGTCTTCTTCAGGGATTTGAAAAAAATGCCTAGGGCCCAGAACCTTGGAATAGACATTACATCTTTACAGTAGATCTGCATAGATGGATCATTATAATAACTTATTTCTTAAAGATCTATAAAGTGATTTGACTAGAAAACACTAATAAGAGAGGGTAGACTTATTAGATGTTTGAACAGTAGTGGATAAGCTTTTAAATCATGAACATGTCATTTAGCTGATAGGGTTTCAAAAAATGTACTATTTGTGGGGTTGGCAGCCTGATTTAGCTTGACTTTGTTGAACTTTAGGTTATTACCAGCAGCCAGAGGACGGTCAGCTTCAACAACAACGACAGCAGGGGGACTACCAGTTCTACAACCCGCAGGCAGGGTTTCAGGGATATGATAGCACACAACAGATACAAGGTAAAATTTTGAGGATTACATTGTAAAGTTTATTCGGTTATTGTATATATGTGTTATAATTTATTACTGACAAATACATATTATGGAAAATTTATGACCGTTTCGGGTTAAAAAAGAAATGAAATGAGGCTTATTTGAAGTAAAAATTAAAAGGTATCAACTAGAATATTAGGGAAAGTCATCTGATGTATATTTTCACTTTTGTAAATGCTTTGGCTGATATAATTTTATAAATGTAAAGGTATACATATATATTCATTTGTTTATTGATGAGTTAATTGATAGACAATTCCACAATTCCATTGTATGTTTTCTCCACTAGATGTCAGTCAGAGTCAAGACATTCATGATCAGACGGGAGAGTTCAAGCCATTTGGTGGCCACGACCTGAACTTAGCGGAAAGCTATGGCTCAAACTATACGACAACAACAGTGACATCTACAGGAAGCACAGACGACCCTGATTCACCGTTTGCTCAGAGTGCGGCAACGACAACATTTGATTACTATGACATGAATACTGCACAGCAGGTATAATTACATTCAGCTAGTATTGAACTTTCCGTTCTTTTTTTCATCCCTCAAAATAGTCATTCTGATTTATGTTTTTTTCTTTAAAAAAAATTAACCACCACTCTGTTTAATGACAAATTCATTTTGGATTATTAGAATCACGGTTGTCGACTTCTCATTTTTCAAAGTTCTAAAGTTGAAATTATTATTCATAAACATAAATAATAAAAGAAGTTAAAACTAAGTACCTGTCCTCATAAAGCTTTTACAGTTACCAAATTAATAATGTGATGATCTTTGTTTGTTGTTTATGTAACAATTGTTACTCTGCCAACATGTTTTTGCTGCTAACTTTGGTTATGGCTGTTCACAGCGCATGGGTTTGTTCTTATGTTTATTGCTTTTTTTCAGAAATATTTCTGTGCATTAACTTTTTTTCAGAACTGTGTTTTATTTTTATTACTGGTTATGCTTATGTTATTTTCTGGTGATTATTACTATGTGAAAACTTCATGGTCTCCTTAATTTGATTTAATTTGGCATCATTGTCAAAGATCATCCTTATTCCTGTATGTGTGAGTTGTCTGAGTACCTGCCATCATCATCTCTGTCTTCCTCATATTTTTCTGTCTTCATCTGTCATATTTTATATTTTTTCTAATGAGTTCAGATTTTTCCAAGATTTCTGTAACCACTGGCTCAAATTTATGATTTTTCTGACTCAGTTATATTCTTTTTCTGAGTTTCACAAAATATTTAAATAATCTGTTGAAGACCAGATGTGAAAATGTTTCATTGTGCTGTATGTATTTTTTTGCCTGTTAATTTTGCATGCAGCATGGAGGTCAGGTGGGTGAAGGTACCGGTCAGTTCTCTGGTCAGTTGTCTGGTCAGTTCATATCTAACAGACAAAAGAGAGACTCGCAGTCCACGGTAGGCAGTGGGTTGAGTGCAGAGCACACCATTACCCCACAAGGGAGCCAGCGTGGCACCCCGGGGGCGGACGCCAAGAGCACCCCGACCAAGGGGATTCAGTCTTATTTTCGTGCATCACAAAATGCCACCCCTCTGGAGTTCAAGGCGATTCAACAACAGCAACATAGAAGGGACAGTTGTATAGACATGCCATTGGGGAGTAATGAGTCACTGTTAATGGGTAATATGGGTGTGGCACAAGGACTGGGCAATGGTGGGCAGAAACCCCCGGGGACTTTCACCCCCATCCACAGTACCCCAGGGGGGAGTCAGAGAGGCACCCCAGTGCCAGAAACCACTGGTCATAGTGGTGGACAAGGTGCTGTCCAGTCCATGGTATCCTGGGTGATGAATCATGCCAGGAGTAGCCCTGGTCATCAGCTGACCACTCACAACACCGGTGGTCATCAGGCAAGTCCTCTATGTGCTCCACAAGGACCTGGTCACAGTAATTCCAACCAATATGTGAATGCACATAGCTTAGAACAACACACCAGCAGTTCGTACAGTGATAGTTCCTCTGTCAAATGTTCTGCTAACACGACTGTAGAGGGCACTACCAGCCAATACAGAACTAACAGTAGCACCCCTGTCCCCTGTGGTAGCAGTAGTATAGATGGCACCTCTGCTCAGTACAGTCCTAGCAGCACTGTCCAGTGTAGTCCTCACCCTGTAGGTGGCACCTCTGTGCCATTTAGCTCACTCGATCAGGTGCAGTAAACTTTAAGAGTGATAATATGCTGTGTTTTTTTTTTTTACTTGCCTAGATTTTTTGTTTTTGTTTTTCTTGTATATATTTACCCTTTGCATGAGTTTCACCACAAACTGTCACTCATTGTTAGCAGAATTTGTGGCATTTCTGATCCTAAGCTCTTCGCTGTGGAATAGTAACAGTTTCCATGGAGATGAAAAAAAGGGATGATAACAAATACCATGAAGACATTGCAGTGCATAAAGGAAATGATAAGCACCATGGAGACATATAATCCTACTCGTGTCCAATGAATTTCCTCTCTCAGAAACAGCCAAGTGCAGCTATGGTCACTGCTCATGGCATGGGCACCATAGAAACAGTGGGTTAATTATATTGTCTTCATCATCTCCTACTTCAACATCTTCACTAAACTGACTACCTCACTCCTGTGTTTGAGCTAAAGTGTGTATTATGAGTGTATCACAGATTCATTAGAGCATGGCTTTTGTTTGGATGGTTAAATCTTTGTGATGTCTTTTCATAGTTTGATGTGGCATTGTGATAAAGTGCATTTTTGTAGATTGGTTAAAGTCTGTGCTGTATTTTATTTAATGGTTGATGTTGCTCATGGTCTTGTGTTTGTGATTCTTCATAGTTGGATCATCTTCTAAGTTGTCTGTATACTTGTGATGCTGGAAGTCATAGTCTGTGAGTACCTATTTTTGTTTTTAGTGCCAAAAACATTCTATTGCAGAAGACTATGGAAATAAATCTCCAGTTTCAGTTATGTGATTGATTGCTGGGCAGGGTATATGTATGCTTGATATTGTGAAGATGTCTCAATGTTTTGACTTTGATTTTTGGACCAGGTGCATTTTCAGCTCTTTTAACTGGAATGATTTCAGCTTCAGTTAATTATCCAGGGTCTTTGTGATTATTCTTTTTCCCCTTAGATTTTAAACACTTAAAAGTGTTTGTGTATATGTGCAGCAGCTATTTTGTGCCAAATTATTCTATTTATTTTAAAAGGCATGAGCTTTATACTGCATGGTTTGCATGCATGAGGGCACTGTCACTGAACACACAGTTTCGATCCACTTTTTATAGGCAGCAGATCAAGTTGTAGAAAATGCCGCACAAGCCACACGGACACGCACAGTAAGCGGCAGCAGCACGGGTTCAGTGATATTCAGACCCCATAATAATGTCAGCAACCTTGGGAACGCGACGTCGCAACGAGTGCGTACCACGAGCACCAATAGTTATGCCAGCACTATCCGCAGATCTAGTTTTCAGGTCTGAATTGATTAATGAATAATTGTTGCCCAAATTGCAGCCCTGCACCTTGTGACCCGCACTTGATTTTTTCGAACTTTTTTCTCAATCTTTGAACACAGTGTGCTTCAAATCTACTAGCATGAATCTGTAAAAAATTAATCAGCTGTTACGCAGGAACTTTGTAAATTTCTTCAATCAGCAGCAAAAATTAGTATTTGCTGTCCAATATTTCAATGTCTGTTCTGTAATCTTTTCTAGGTAATGAGGTTAAGATCTAAATGTTGAATTGATGCTGCTGATTGAAGAAATTATAGATTGATTATGCTTCTGATTTATATATTTTAAAAATAGAAAATTGGCCTAATGTATCTAGTCTTAAGACTGAAATCCATGCCTGCTTGAAGTTATCCTGTTTATGCCCTGATTTCATGAAGATGAGCTTGATTTGAGGTCACCGTGTGTTGATGTATAACAGCATGATAAATCTGTCATATAGCCTCTTTCTGACATGTAATGGAAATCATCTGAGAAAACCTTGAAACGAGGTTGTCAGCACTACATGATATGGGACTAGAAAATGTACGAGGATCAGAATGAGGTGGGATCAACTTTTGGCCAATATTTTTGACTCTGCTCTCCTCCACAAGTCTGACAAATTCTCACTTGATTTTGTGCAAAGTCATAAGGCTTTGGTCTATCTCAGATGATTCCTATTGCTAGTGATTATGCCTGCAACTTACATATAACATGCTGTAGTAAGTAATCTTTCTGCATGCAATCTGTGTCTCAAACTATATAGCACACTGAGAGATTGAATGTTCTGATTCAACCAGTAGTGCACTATCACATAAGGAAGAATAAATAAATCTTGTGAGTGATAAAGCTTTGATCCAACATTGCAATGAGCGCCACCTATATTTCACAGAGAAATGAGGGTCAGTGACCTGAAAGACTGGTCATCTGGCAGGTCAGACAATTAGGTATCTGCTGAAGAGCCCTAGTCCAAGATGTGGGGGAGAGAAAATCTCGGCCCTTCTTAACAGTTCAGTGACAGATTTTTAACACTTGACCATCTCCTCTTTAACTCTCAGTGTTGGATCAATGCTTAACAACTTTGTATGCATATTCATAACACTTTTCTTTTTTAATTGAGATGAATGTTTATTGATATTTCGTGTGTAATGTAATGTAATAGATGTTTTCCGCTTGATCTTGGGACAGGTTTCCTCAAGTTTTGTTAGAACTAGAAATTTCTACTTCCCTTGAAAGTAACCGCTATAGCTTTTAATAACAGCTCAATCTTAATTTCAGCTTGAGTCTAGATAAAACTCCTTAATACCAGGAGAAAGTTTGTTGCATGATTGCCTGTTCTAAAATTTTTATAATGCATTTCGGGCTGTTTTCTCATTCTGATTAGCAAATTAAGATAATTGAGTTGGAGAGTGCTCAGTTTAAAGTATGCTGTGTTTTTTAACAGTTTGAAGTAATTATTATGAAACTAAACTTACTAACAACAAAGCAATATGTGTAACGGTATATAACATGATATAGATCTAATATTGCCATGCAGTTATGTTATATATATAATGTCACTAATATTTTTTCAAGTAAATCACAAATAATTACGTATATATTACCACAATAAAAATATTATTATGCTTAATATTCCGCATTTTGTCTTGATTTCAGCAGAGAAATCTCCACTTTCAAAAATCCTAGGGACAAAATTGTATTTTAGAAAGTTATAGTAAATGCTTTTCTCCTTAAAGCAGCAGCCAGTTCGGCAAGAGTCAGCTGAAGAAAAGCCAGCAGCACCACCTCCAACGAAGGAAGAAAAGAAGAAAGATACTGGAGCCAAAAAGGTACCATAATAACATAAACGTTTCAAGTGTCCAATTTTTTTCTACATATTTTACTTTTTCATAATTTATCATTTTTAGATGCAAAAAAAATGCACTTCCTGACTTTGAATCTTTTTTTTTTTTTTTTTTTTTTCATATTACCATCTAAAAATTTTTTGGTTAAAAGTTTTTACTGATAATTGCACAGTCAGTAACTTCTTTGCAGGGTTGTTTCCGCAGAGTTGTATATTTTTGTATTTGTAAAATTTTTTTTGCAGGGGGGCTGGTTAAGTGGAATTTTCAGATGGCCTAAGGGAAAAAATGAGATGAAATTGCCAGATGACAGTAACCCTTCTGTAAGTATTTTGTTTTATTCTATGTATTCATCCTGCTTTCTTCTTTTCCACCACTCTACCTTGTCTTGGTTACTTTGAGTTAAGAGTAGAATGGTGCATTTTCATTAGTGTGGCAACTAAATTTTGCTGAAATTTAAATCTTTCTTTTAATTTTTTACTTTGAAAAGTGTGTGTTTATATCACATTGATGTGGTTAAATCAGCTGGTGGTACATACCTAGGAGGCAGCTGAGGCGCTCTGCTCCTCTAGTTGTGTTTATATTGTGTTGTAATGGGGACGGGCAACATGCTTATTATATTTCAGATTGTGTGGGACCCAGTCAAAAACCGCTGGGTGAACACGGATGGAGAAGAGGAGGAGACGACTGCGGCACCGCCGCCAAAGGATACTGACCTTATGGGTAAGTGGAGATTTGTTTGCATTTCTTATCTGTTATACAGGCTTTACAATAGATCCTTTCTTTTGATTATTGGGCTGTGATGGACTGACAAAAATGCCAGAGTTGTAGACAGTACATTTATTAAGCCATTGACCTTTTGCAAGATGTCAGATTATGAAAAAATAATGGAACAATTCATTTTCTTGCCAGGCAACTATGATAATAAAAAAAGGCTCTGATAAGTGACGTATGAAGTAAAAAAATATTTTTTTATTATAAATTGTTGCAAAAACAAATAAAAAGGCTCTGATAAGTGACATGTGAAGTAAAAAAAATTATTATTATAACTTGTAATGTTGTTGAAAAAATTCCTGACATATTCTACATTCTAGGTGGTGCCAAGCCTGCTCCAGCTATAGCTCCACCAGGGGGCAGCACAGGTGCAGGTACAGACATGACAGCCCCACCCCCACCTGCTGGGAACAAGTTCTCACGGCCAAAAGCTAGAGGTAAGAGAATACAGACTTGAAAATTCTTGAGAAAATGTCTGAGGATCTAGATGCACAATGGCATTGAAAACTAGAGAGGTCTCTTTGGTTTCCTTAATTAACTTAAAATACACTGAAATCTTGTTAAATAAATTGATTTTTGTATTTCAGAGTATAATTGAAACTAATGGTGTTGACTAATTTTTTTGAGAGCTTTTAGCAATTAACCACTATCTTTGAAAAGTTGTTTTATTTTTTCTCATAAGTACATAGTTATGAGTGTCTGAAAATTAGAAATCTTGAAAAGGTAAAATATTAGAAAAAGAACGGTGTTTGAAATTTAGAAATTATTAACTTTTAACGATTTTACTGTGTGTTGTCTCTTCCCAGGTGCCAGGAACCAGTATGTTGATGTAATGAATCCGACCAGTGCCTCTGCTGCTGGACCCCCTCTAAACCTACTGCCCATGATGCCAGCACCATCTGCCCTGCCTGCCAACCTCTTTATACCTCCTCCAGGTCTGTGATGTGCCAGCAACACACACACACACACATACACACACATGCAGGCACACACACACACATGCACCTGGCATGCACATACACACACACACATGCATGCACCTGGCATACACACAAACACAAACACACACACACACACACCTGGCATGCGTGCGCACACACACACACACACACACACACACTATTAAGTACGGTCTTTGCAACTATTCAACCTTTATTGTTTTAAATTTTCTATATAGAAGGACCCTCAGTATTGATTTTAATAATCATTCAATATTTTTGAAATCAATTATTCCACAGCCTATGCCATTTTTCTATGGAGTTCTAAATTTATAAAATGTTGTCTTCAGCTCCAGAAGGCAGTGATGCACAGGCTGAAGGTGTTGATCAACAACAGCAAAACACTGATCAACAGCAGCATCAACAACAGGACCAACAACAACAACAACAGTTTCAGGATCCATACCAACAACAACAGCAGCAGCAACAGCCACCTCAGTCGCAAGTAAGACGTTTTTTCTTGATCCCTTGAAAATTTGAACAGCCATCCCAACCAGACTGTGGGACATTGTAAATTCATCCCCACCCCACCCTACCCCTTAGCAATTTTCATTTATTATGACTCTTGACATTTGTAATTTCATTAAACTAAACACAGTGAAATACCCGTATTACCTCAGTGAAATATTGTTAAATCAAAGTTTTTTTTTTTTTTTACATTACAGTTCTACAACCCTGGTCAGTTTGCCCAGCAGCAAATACAGGATCAGGACCAGGTAGGTTTTGTCTTCTGTGACACATAGATAGTATAGTGTGTGTGTATGTGTGTGTGTGTGTGTGAGAGAGAGAGAGAGAGAGAGAGAGCAAAATACAGGGTCAGAACCAGGTTTATGTTGTGTTCTGTGTCAGCTAGTATGCAGTGAGATGTTTCTGCACAGACAGAGAAGCCTTTTGCCATTAGGAATTAGCCTGAGGAGACACTGGGCTAGTAAAAATTGACATTTTATATACCACTAGCCCATTTTAAGACCTTGATTTGCCTGAAGGGCTAGTAGCCCAAAACTTCTGTGGCACAGACTGATACAGGGTATCATGATAGCAGTGTGTGAGCATGTGTTATCATCTCATGTACTGGCATGTATGCATAGAGCACGTACAAGCACCCACACCCAGAAGCGTGCGTACACGTGAAGTCTAATGCACAGCATTGAGTATGAAACAACTTTGTAATTCCCAAATCTCAGATTTTATTTTGATCCAGTTTTACCCCTGTATTATTATGCCATGATTTACAATAATATTACATGTTCCCCTAGAGCTACATGTTGCATGGCTGTGGCATGTTTTTTATTCTTTTAATTATATATTATTGTACTTGAAAGCCTGTGTAATGCACCTATATAACACAAACAGTGCTAGGACATTGTAATTTGTTAACAACATTAAGTTGTATTTGGGGCTGGTTCCACAAATTTAAAGGATTTTAGACTGAAAGTAAGTCCTAACTTTTAGATTTCAATTTTTCTTCAGTCCAGGTGTAAATATGCAGTAGTCAGCTAAAATAAAGTGACTAGAGTCTAAAGCAGTTATAGCTTTTTCTTTCCCTTTTTTATTTTGATAAAACAGTGTTAGCTTGGACTAAGAGACTAAATAACAAGTCTATAGTAAGAATGAAAAAAAGCCAATGATAAGTTTAAGTGGACCACCACTGATTTGATTGAAAATGGAAGATTAGGGTCTGAAATTTTAGACAAGCTTTTAGTCAAAAGATCTTTTGTGAAATATGCCCCAGCATTGTACTATGATCTATGATTATTTGGTGACATCGTATCACAAATTTTAAGAACAAGATAGTAAGTTTAATATTTTAGTTACACTTATTAAAACCAACCAAGACCAGAAAATAAATAAATAAATGATAATTAGAAGTAATTAACTAATTTAGGTCTGACTTCAATATCATTACACATAGTAACTTTGCTAAAGTTATGGATGATCACAACACTACTTGGTTCCTAGTGCTTTAAAACCCCTCATCTTTAGTTTTAGAAACTTCAGCTTTACACACTGTATTCTTTATGTTTAAGTGATGTCTTGCAGCAAATTTTAATGCTTGATTATTTTTTTCGTAAAGTGAATTTAAAAGAAGCATTCTCTGCCAGTATTGATGCCAGTATCTCCCCCCCCCCTGAATTTATAACAAGAAAATATGGTGGGTTTGGAGGGGAGGTGGGGGGTGGGGTGCAATAAAAGGCATTTTGCTTTACTGAGTACATAAAAATTGCTTTATGGGTCTGTCATAGTTTCCATTTTGGGTGGGAGGCTGAATTTGCCATTTTGCACATAAATGGGTTGGGAGTCACCTAACTTAGATTGTAGCTCTTTCTAGCGTGATGCTTGCTTTTATTATTATTTATTTATTATTTTATTTATTTTTTTTTTGGGGGGGGGGGTAATAAGAGGTTTAAGCACCATTAAACGCCCTTATACAAACACTGGTATTAAAATGTAGTTCATGGGTTAGTGCCAATAAGCAGTCTCAGCAGTACAAAGAGTAGAGAGTTTGACATGCTGAAAGTGCCCATTCTACTAGCCATGACAGGTTCTAGGACTGATAGAAAAATCTGTTCAATAGTGCCAAGGAACCGACAACAATTAGAAGAATTTCCTTTTTGAATTTACAGTCAGTCTGGCAAAAAATCCTTTCGTCTGGCAAATTTTTCTTAGTTGCCGAGCAAAATGGCTGGCAGTTTTGAAAACGTTCAGCATGTTTGGCCCTGTTCAAAATAAGGGACTAACTAGTCCGAGGGTCTAATATGGCCGACCCACTTGAATACTTCCCCATGGGATGCTTATTCAGTGTCTATAAGAGGATTAGGCAGCACGCTTTGTAATGAGTTGCCATATTTGACCCTAGGACTAGTTAGTCCCCTATTTTGAATGGGGCCTTTGAAGGTGCAGTAGAGTAAGCTAGCTCCATGTAACAGTAGAACTGATCCTTGCTGTCACCCTTTCAGCTGTCGCGCTCCAGTTCCATGAGCTCTCTATCCAGAGAGGTGCAACAGTTTACTCAGGAGGTAAATAACGATAAGGACAAGATCTGTGCTATATTACATATAGTTCTATATTAATGTGTTCTTTACAAATTCTTCCTGTGGGATTTCAGTGTTGGGAGGGAAATGGGAGATCGCAGGTGACACTTAATGGCAGTGCTTTTGTGTAGTTCTACAGTATGATGTTGTTTTAGACATTAACTTGCTTCGATAAAGTCTGTTTTTTGCGACAGTCTTTATTGAGTGTTTGCTTTTCTTAAAAAAAAGAAGCTTGTTTGAATTGGTTTGATAAATGATGCGAAAGCACTGACAAGGGTGTCTTCAAAGTAGAGGTTTGACAACTGGTTTCATAAAAAAAAGCTTGTGTGTTTACTGTCACAGCTCTTGATAAGATATTTATACTGATTCAGAGCCAAACCAATATTGACAGAAAAATTGAAAATTGATTTTTTTTTTTTTTTTTTTTTTGTGAAACCAGTCTCTACTAGATGTTAACTTACAGGCTAATACTTCAACTTTGCATGTTATACTGCTTATAGTTTGTTATTCCTGATACTAAAAAACTATTACTTATTAACCATTCTGAGTGTTTTCAGCAAGCTGCAGGGTACTTACCAAAATATTCACAAAGTTAAATGGTTTTCCCCTGTTGATGTATTCTTTCGATTCTGTTTGGTTGGAAAATTATTTTATTTATTTATTTATTTATTTATTTATTTATTTATTTATTTATTTTAGTTGAGACTTGTTGGTGTTCATAAGATATTTTCATCAGTCAAAAAGATCAACATGTACATTTTTTTTAAGTTGGGCATTTTGTTCTGTTGGGTATGTCTCTCCATTCACTTATGTAAAATTAACTTTTCACCTTGAAAGTTTTTTTGTGTTTTTATTTGAGCCATAAGATATGGACCAGGTGTCTTTACTCACCACAGATACAAAATATTTTTTTTTATGTCACACTTTCCTTGTGAAGGTCAAATTAAAGGTTCAGTTAATTCTTCCTTTGTCACATGAAGATGATTATCTAACAGTACTGAGAATATCACATTAGTGTAACTTGTTAATAATGGTCATAATTTTCACCATTAAGTAGGCAGGTGTTATTTCATATCCTTCAATTGGCACTTCGAGGCATTATTGACTTTTACTTCACTGCAATTGAAAAGCTTTTATTGCACTTATTTATTGCCGTTATTTGTACCTATGATTGACATCTATTTTTGCTACTTTAGATGTTTTATGGTAAAAGAAAGTTTGACTTGATGTATTAAAAAAATTGTGCTTGGATTGGGCAGAAAATGTATGGATAATTTGTCCATGTAGGGGAAAGTCATTGGTATTGTTGTGTTTGTGTAGAGTTAAGGCGTAATTTTGGGGGTGGAACATATTTTTAGGTGGTCATGTTAAAGTTTGAGATTTTCAATATTGTAAATAGCCTTCATTTTAAATGATAATAATTATGTTTGTTTTAATTAGTAAGCCATTGTTTGGCACAATATGTGGATGATGATAGCAGGGTTTTTATCCTGGTCATTCCACAAAAAAAAAAAAAAGTTACTCTCTGAGTTGCATCCAAGATGCATACATTTTGTGTGATATTTGAATAACTGTTTGATATCACTTTTTGATTAACTGTTGATTTCTTTCCACATTGAAGGGTATTACACTATTACTAGTATAAAACAATGTAATTTAGGTGGCAAGACAGAATTATGCAGATGTAAAACAAAATGAGAGCATCACTGATGTAACACAGAGAGTAGAAGTTCTTGTGGAATGACCCTTGGCATTAGTTCAGATGTAGGCTCACTTCTGAGTCCTTTCACGGAAATCTTAAGGTATCACATGTTAAATATTGGAAATTATCTGCGAACAGCAGAAGCACGCTAATTGGTCAGTGTTCTTAGAACTCCAGGATCTTTTTAAAGAAGATGAATGTTTATTATTCTGTATAGTCACTTTTCATTAACCCAGTACTTTTTCTGTTCTATTATTTCTAACCCAGTTTATCTAACATTTCATTTTTTCCTGTTTCCTGATAGGTCTTGAAAGGCTGTGGCTTTTTTAATCTCCGTTATCAGCATACTGCACGCAAGGCATTTTACGCCCTGTGGTCTACATGTTGCTTATTACTCTTATCAGAATCACAGCTAGTTTTTTTGTTTGTTGTTGTGGCACTTTAAGTAGCAGCATGATAAATGTTTTGTATGAACAATTATAAGTGCTTGTGTATTTTTATTCCAATTAATTTTCCTCGGTTTTGCAAATTGTAGCAAAAAATTAGTACATAAATAAAGATTACTAATAATAATAATAATAAAAATAATGAAAAAATCATCAATATCTTTTAAAAAACAGGTGATGCCATGTAAAAATGCCTATAACTGATAATGTTTTGTTATTTATTTATATGAATTTAACCACAAGATGATTCATTTACTTTTATTTAGTAATTTTGTTTTAATTGTTTCCAGGGCCATGACACAGCAGCTCCCCCTAGTGGCCCGCCAATGATGTTCAACCCAGCGTCGTTTGGTGCTCAGCCCTCTTCGGTGCCGGCTGCAGGGCCAGGACGAGGACCAAAGTATGGCCAAAGGAGGCAGTATCCTCACTGAGGACTGAACTGTGTCCTCACTGAGGACTGAAGAATATCAAATGAGAAAGTTGAACTTAATTGCAGATGAAAGATTTCTGGAAACTTCAATAATCTGAAAATTGGGGTGGTGTATTTAGGCCCACTGACCTCCATATAGAACTGCGCGCCAATCAGCCCTTGTATTTTCTGGGTTGTGTCATAAGGTCCGCTTTCATCTCTGCTCAGTGGAGTCCAGAACATAAACAGAATGGTTGTGCGAGTGAGGAACAGTGCCCACTATATGACACTGCAGGAAATTAGACAGGATTTTGGGTAATGTTAAGATGGAAACGGGGTCATTCCTAAGACTGGCAGCACTAAGGCAAGAGATGGAAGGCAAAGTGATATTCCAGGATTTCAGTGAATAAAGGGAAGAAAGGGAGGGAGAAAAAGGCTAAGCTGAGGAAAGATGATTACTCTATGTAAGCTGTTGGAGGTGAACTGAAATCATTATGCTGGTTTTGTGAACCATTTGGCTCAAGTCAAAAGTAAAGATTCAGGCAGTACATGACTGCATAGACAGTGTAGAATATATTAAGTGGAATGCGGGAAGAACCAGGCAGAAATGTACATGAAAAAGAGATTGAAAATTTGCAAAAGGATGAACTAATAGCTAAATAAAACAGGGTCCATGGGCCAATTGACAGATGCAGGATTGCAAAGTTTTGGAACATTTTGGGTTTCTCAGGATGTAACTGTAAGGTTGCACAACAGGGAATACAGCCCTAAGTTAAAACCAAAAGAAAAACCATTGTTGCATTGTGAATATGTAATAAAAAGAAAGGCACCAATATATGGTAGATTTAAATGTTGTTATGCCATGACATACAGATTATTACATAGAAAAGAAAAACCAGAATGCACAGGGAGGCAAGAGATGGATAGCTAAGTTATGAGTTAAGTGAACTTACGTTGTAGTGTGTTCTGGTTGTAGCAAGTAAATAAATAGGTTGTGTTGCATAGGATTTATCCATGAGGAGGTCACAAAAATGACATCCTGACTATTGGCATCAAAATTGATTTTTTTTGTTCTACTGCAGCCATGGGTAGTAATGCAAGAGTATGCATCAAAATTGGTCCAGGGTGGTTGTTATACAACAGTTGGTGCTTACATGAATATTTATATGAATGCTTATAAACAAATTTAGAAAAGAGGACATGCAAAATATTAAGTTTAAAGGATAATAGTGAAATGTATGTGCAGTGCTGGAAGATAAACTGCATACATTTACTATATGACATATACATATTATATGAACCTGCATGTACAAATAACTATGTTTATGTACAGATTATTTCGTATATCTCAATTGTACATAGTTTACTTGGTATTAATATTGTGATGATAACATTTGAGTTTATTTTCAGCTAGCATGCCTTAATCAATATACCAGTATAGGATTTCACTATGACAAAGTCTCATTTCACATACTAATTGATCTTTATTGCTTTATATATATATATATATATATATATATATATATATATATATATATATATATATATATATTGCACAGATTTGGGCAAAACAGATTGCAAGGCATCTGTTTGTGCAATTATAGGTTGGATGAACATTGATAGAGATGATGCTGTGTAAAACAATTAAATGATCTTTTTTGACATTAAAATAGTGTCAAGAACAAATATTTAGAGGATAATGTATGCAGAGGTTTGCAATATATGAAAAGTCTTATTCCTAATATATATATAAAGAAGAACTAATATTAGTGGGTAGGCTTATTGGATCTTTGCATTGAGCTTAGGGAATATGATTTTTGGTCAGCTACCAGATTTTAATGGACTGATTTCAAAGCTTTCAATTACAGAAGATGAAGGGTAAAGCACAAGAACCAAAATGAAATAGGCAGAAGTAATAAGTGATTTCATATTTAACGTAAGATTTTAATTTACTGATTTGAATGTCATCAAATAATCTTAATGGCTCATTAGAATATTCAGCTGCAGAGTTGTAAATGTCGTTTGCCAATATATCTTTGATAAAAACATTGTTAGAAAACCAGTGATACTTCAGATCTATGTAAAAAAAAGATGCATGCCGATTGGTCACAATTGTCGTGTCGTTTTGTTATGGTTGTCGTGATTGGTCAAATGTTAAAATGTTTATATGTTGATGCTCGCGTGCAATGGTTAACTTTTAAAGATGGACACGGAAGAAGGAACTAGAAGTCCTGACAGTAGATGTAATGTGTTTGAAATTGTATCTAATTATTTATATAGTATAGTATTGAATTTATTACGACGTTAGCGTGAATAACGCCAGCAACGCTGGTATTCTACACTAAATAGAACGACTCCAATGGAAATGTATGATGCGTTTACTTTAATTGTCAGTTGAATGGTATACGTTGTTGAGTGATTTGTGAATTATTTACTTGAAAATTATAAAAGGTTGAAAGAGGTCGCCACTTTTTTTCATGAAGCTCGGAAAGTAGTTTTGTTGTAGACGTTATGCATTGCGATAAACCTACATTCAAAAGAAATTATATGGATTATTATCGTTATAAGTACCAGTGTTATTCAAGCTCAATTGGCCCATGCTCTCGCTGTTAATAACGGTGGGGATGATATTGTGGCAAATCGATTGATTAATCGGATCCTATTGTTGCACTTTTGTTGATTTATGATATATGATATTCTGAGTAATAAATTGTCACATCATCGAAATGGCGTTTAGTTTTATGTATCAAGTTTGGTACATATTTTCTGTTATTATAATTAACAATTCTGTTAAAGAATTGTTCCAGTTTGACTATTCACTATCCCCTCCCCATCTGAGACCATTGAATTCTACCGGTGTCATGTGCAAGGTCCGGTGTAACGTGACTGATAGTCCCCTCCCCTATGATAGAGAGTCCGCTTCCCATTCATTTATACAGGCAACCCTCGCCCTAGATTTTGACCCACTTAAGTCAGGCTAAACCTAACCTTTGTAACTAAAAGGAGGGGGGACTTTCTGTTACACGGACCGTCAGTTTCGTTACACCGGTTTCCATGAATTTAGAAAGCACCGCCCTAGGTTATACCCCACTCGACTCACTCTAACCCGTATGAATCAAATTAAGGACATCCTCTGTTAAAGAATTGGCCCATCAGTTTCTTAACGTAACATAAATATATGCCTTCCATTGTTTTCCAAAATTAGTTTTGGGCCTCTTTGCATGTCGACCATCTAATACTAGTCATCCTCAAAAAAAAAAAAAAAAAAAAAAAAAAATGGCGACAATGACGGTGTTACTGAAAAGTTGGCTGATCGTCTCACTGTTGTAAATACAGGGTGTACAAAGTTTGGCCGACATTATTTCAATGGCTGAGCTCTAATTATGGGAACAGATACAATGTATACACATTTCTTAATCAGAAGTGGTACCGCACACACGTATCATTGAAGAAAGGGCGGCAAATTCAAGAAAAAATATAGCTATATAACGTCTCTCAAGTTCCTGTTTGCGTATTCTGATCTGAGAAACAGACTGGGTACATTTTTAATGACCTTCGAGTTGCCGGGTAGAAGATACCTCGTGTTATCTTTTTCCTAAATGTAGGTACACACGATCCAAGTCATAGACCACTGATTTGATTATTGTTGTTGTTAGGCAATAATCTTCAACGAGTTTGTTGACATCCGGAGATCCAGGGCAGTGCAATTTTATGTGTACCAAAAATAAATAAATAAATAAATGAAACAACTGGATGATTCTACAAATTAGACGTAAATATATAAAGGTATATCTTCTAAAAGCCGACGACCTTGAGAACAATCAGCATGTTTTTTTATGATGATCCTTCAAATATCCTGCGTTCGTCCTTAAGTAGTTCACCTAAAGTGTAGGGCCTATGTGCATGTGATGAATTTGACAGCGGCTTATCATCTTATCCTGACGTTGCGCCACGTACGTGACAACGAGACCCTTTCAGATGGGCTCAAGCTTGACCTCTGCATGGCGAACGAGCTATGTCAGTCACAGTGAATTGAAAACTGTTTAATAAATTACTCCTGTAATCCGCTTTACGGGGTTGTATCCTGCAAAGGAGTGTAGAACCGTAGGAGATTAAGGAGAGAAAGTGCCAACACAGGTGTTGCCTTCTAATGCCAAAGATGTATCAGCGTGCCTTCTGGCTTCCGTTGTTCCTTGCAGTCCTCTTAGTCTCTGAAAGCACAGGTAATTTTTTTATATAAATTAATAATATTTTATCTTTTGATACACCGTAAAGTGGATCGTTATTAATCCCCGTCTTTAAAATAAACAAACAAATCAATAAAACTGAAGCGTCAACGTAAAGGTATAACTAAGTATTAACACCTATAGCTCATGGCAAATAAGCAACGTGACTTTTTTAGTTCCAAGTCAATCTCCTGACACAAACAAATGCCGATTTTAATGGGTTTAGACTGAGAACTGCAATCTCAGAAATCTAACCTAAGTGCCTTCTTGTTAACGCTAATGATGATAAACTGTCACACAGAAAAAAATACTTTTTCGTTCCAGAACCATATAAACAAATTCAATTTGAAACATTGGTTTTGAACCTTTGACTCGGGCATATCTTGAAATAGCTTGAGTGAAAAAGCTTCCAAAGTATTGAATCCGTACTTTTAGACAAACCTTTTACTTAGACGCTCATTATAAACATTAACCTGTTTGCACTAGTGTTCCATCCTCAGAAAAGTGAACATTGGAGCCACAGAACTGAAGCACAAATTTTGTGTCCTATTTGCATGATTTTGGCATGCCCCATAATTTTCATTATTTTATACTATGGTTCCCTCAAATGTGGAAAGAAATCAATAGTAATTAAAATGATATCAAACACACATGTAGATATTAAACAAAACGTGTCACTAAATGGAACTGTGCATTAGCGGCCTGAATACTCATCATTATCTACATATACAATCATCAGCGGCAACACTAGCAGCAATAACAGTGCCATTTTCAAACTGAAACGTATAATATTTGGGAAAAAATCCTGACAAAAAGTAAACGTTTCATTACAGCCGTCCTTAAGGGGCTATGGTCGTTCAATCAAGACTCATTCACGCCAGGAAACTCATTCAGCGACAAGTCGAGGCAGATTAATAAAGCAATTCTCAATCCGGGATCTACCGCAACATTTGGTTCTGGATCTGGAACAGGGGTAAAATTATCATCCGGTGCCTATATCTCCGTGTCCAACACTGATGGGGCATTCAGTAGCATGCTTGGAAGCTTTGCCGTAGTAATGGCGATAAAACCAACGGCACTGCAGCCGGCCACTCTGTTTGAGTTCGACAGTGATTATGGATCCGGATACGGATCCAAAATAGAAATGGTTGCGGATCCAGCAGGATCGCTGAAAATCTTCGCCCTGCCGCCTCTCTATGGGGATTTCAATGCAAGAACTGTTCAGGGGGTTCTGAAACGTCGCAGCTGGAACTATCTCACCATTTCCTACGATTACCAGACAGGATCAATGAAGATTTACAGCGGGTCCGATTTAGTCAGAGACTATCAACTCACAGCGTTCCCAACATCTAATACAAAAGGGTTTCGGGTAGGAAAAGGGTTCACGACGTCTTCAACATTTACAGGCCAAGTAGCGTGCGTGCAGGTGCACGACCAACCCATTACGACCAGTGCCAGCCTTCAAAAGATGTGGAAACTCTGTGGATATGAAGGTAGGTCACATTTCTCTTTCTTGAAATACCCCTTTGCAATTTTTGAAATGCTTTACTTGTGATAAAGGCGATGGACCTTCTTTGTTGATATTTCTTCAATGCATTATGTATTATATTGGTTGCATTGATATTTAATACTACACAAATGACATATTCTATTTAGATTTATTTTCATATTTTAGTCCCTTCGGTTCGGGATTCTCGACCTGCAGGTAAGACCATTTTAAGTCTTCTTGACTTGTGTCAAAGTCTCACTCCGCGGTTGCACAATTATTTTCTGTGTAATATGTTCTACAACTCAGATGTACAAATTTAATGTCGCCATGCAACAAAATGTTGACAAATAGCGACTTTAGTCTGTGACATTTCATGCATTTAAAGAAAAAATAAGTTGAACGCTTCCTTGACGCTGCCACGGTAGACAATTGCAAATGAGCGTCTGCGCACTGAATTCGTCCTTACAATGTTTGTACTAACACAGCCTTAGGTCTTTTATCCTTTCACCTTCAGGAGTTACTGAAGTATCCATTGTAGAAACATTTGATTAAGTTTTCAGGCTTTTAACATGTTCTCTCTGTCATAGCTTGTCCCATATTAACGTATCTACGCACAGTATATTATGCATCACATGGCATTACAGTCCCATACAAATTCATGTATTAATGAAATACATTTCAAGAAAGAATTGTAATTATCATTGTATTCTAACAATTCATAAAATTAGAACGCCGTACTAATATATTTTCATGTTCATAAAAATTTTTGTAATCTTTTTACAAATTTTGTTTTACTCAAATATTATTGCAATGATATAGACTCAGGTTGCCGAGGAAAGTACGCTACATGTACATCATGTGTATAGGAATAAGACCGGTACTTTGATCAATATTAACTTTGCATAATTATCATCATAGAATCTTCTATCAAAAGGTTGCCTAACGCCCATAGACCTCACCTTTGCTCTGGACGGTTCGTCTAGCATGAAGGACGAGCTCTTCATCAGCCAACTGGACTTCGTGCAAAACATGGTCGCCACGTTCGCTGTCGGGCAGTCTAAAGGTACCGCTTCGATCTTTTTTTCCGTCTTATTTTAGGTTAGAAAACATACCTACATACATATTTTATGTCTTAATTGTCGCCAAAGTTTTTTCAGTAATTGCGTTGACAAAGACCCGTGTACAAATTAGAAAAGACATTATCACTATCCACTACTGGTATATCTGTTATATGGAATGCTAAACCATCACACCTGTTTGTAAGTTGTTGCTTGTTTCCATCTGGGACTATCTAAAGTTAGGACACACCACTGGGTAGCTACATATATCTGATATTATTATCAGTGGCGGATCCAGAATATTTGAAAGGGGGAGGGGGAGGGTGCGGTTTTTTAAGGATTGACAGGCCTTGGATTGCAAGGCCGACCTTCACCCCCTTGGCGTCAGGTTCCGGACACGCTCGAGGACCCGAAAAAATTGGTGTTTTGGAGGGGAAGTGGCGCCATCTGGTACGGTTTAGAACTATGATTCAGCAAAGACATTGTTTGAAGCCTTTTTTATCAGAAATCGAAGGAGGGAGAGGGTCAGGACCCCCCCTGACACCCCCTTAATCCGCCAATGTATTATCATAACATTGCATTTTTTATTATTTTAGATCACGTTGGATTTGTAAGCTACGGCACAGAAATTGGCACATCTGTGGGTCTTAACAAGTTCAAAACAACGGCGGAGGCACTTGAAGGTCTTGGAAAAATAACCCCTCCTAAAGGGCGGACTAACACCTATCTGGCGATAGAAGATATGATCAAGACACTGAATAAAGGTAAGTTGTGCATGTTATATTAGTTACACGTCCACCCTCCTGGTCGCTCGCATGCATGCACACAAACACACCACAAACACATAGTAAAATGGATGTGCAACCCGCAAACTAGAATTAGATATATTTTTAATGCTGAAGCTTTTGTATCTTCATTCTAAGACAAAAGAATAATAAATTAACATTTTCTCAAACCACCTTTTCATTGTAACAGAGCCCTTAGATCCATAATAACTCCTTTCTCTGTCGCTCTCTCTCAAGGTGCACGCACTAACGTTCGCAAAATAGCTATCATTTTGACGGACGGACAATCTCATAATTCGATACAAACAAACAAGGCCGCCAAAAATCTACGTGGTTTGGGAGCTGAGCTCTACGTCATTGGTGTTGGGGTAAAAGACACAACGGAAGTGACGAAATTAGCGGGAGATGCCTCCAGAGTATTCACTACGACAGATTTCAAGAATGCGCTAGATCTGAAACGTAATATTGGATCTGCTGTTTGCGGGGGTAAGTCTTGGTGGAAATGACCCTAATATACTTTTTGTAGGGCCAAAATATCCACACACTGAAGTTTCAACTACCGGTCGATATAAAAACTTGTGGAAATATACATGCGCAAGGTCCCATGTATGTTTTATATTGCACACTTGTGCAATTTTTCCATTAGTTTAATTTGTTATACCTTCACTTGATGGTCTTATCCATCTATAGAGAATATTCCCAGAGACTATCGTACTAATTTTGGATCGATCTATCTCCAAGGGAGTTCTCACTAAATTGCTAACAAGTTAAGCGGCTTAGATGTCGCGCATGCCTACTGAAGCAGTTAGAGGGTAATTAACTATTGTTTAGCAGCTTTAGTGGGCGTGCCAGACATCTACGCCGTTTATGGTAAAAGCAATCTAGCGAGAAACCCCTTGGAGATGGGTCGATCCAGTAAGATCGATCTAGGCATGGGAACCCAGTCTATGGGTGTATTCCCAGAGATTTTGATCGATCCAGAGATTAAGGTTTAGATCGACCTAACTCCCTGGGGGTTCACGCTAAATTGCAGTCAGCCGAGCGAGCACCATAGTTAATTACCACCTTACAGCTTTCAGTAGGCGGGACAGACGCTTAAGCCGGCTAAGCTGAAAGGAATCTAGTGAGACTCCCCACAGGGATAGATCGATCTAAAATCTATTGAAATGGGGTCTATGTCTTTGCAGTGCATGCATCACTTTATTTACTTATTACTTTATTTCTTGTTGCACTTACGCACATATCTAAAACAAATTTGTTTAGCCATTTGTATGAATAATGCAATTGTAAAATACCAGTCTGCCTCACTTTTATCTCTTTTCATCACTAATAAGAACACACTGTCATGGAAAGAAATAACACACTAGTGGAACATAACTTGAGAACATATGAATATTTGCATTGGTTTTGTTGTAGATAAATGTTCCACAAATGTGTGCAAAAACGGCGGCACGTGTCACAAGGGAGCTGGTGGTAAGGAACGCTGTGATTGTGCCCCCGTCTTCACTGGCGACAGGTAAGACCTCTCTGATATCCTTAAAGACTGACATTTGTATCTTTGCAAAAACGTGTTTTTTAGAGAATGGTAAAAAACGGTACGGAATATGTTTAAAAAAGTACCAAAAGACCTCCAGTGTATGATCTCTTAATGGGAACAGTTGTAAAAAAAGTACGCCATGACTTACTTGAATATTATATTGTGTGATTCAGATGTGAGACAAACATAAACCAATGCGGCCTCAACAACCCATGTTTGAATGGTGCAACGTGTAAGGTGGATCTCAAGACTGCTGCCGTCGTCTGCTCTTGTCCGCCTGGGTTCAGTGGGAAATTGTGTAATATTAAAGATCCCTGCGCTAGTCTTATCTGTGCCAATGGTGGAAAGTGCCTAGCAAATGGAAAGAATGCCATTTGCAACTGCCCGAAAGGGTTCGCCGGTGATAGGTGCCAAACCATAATTTACTGTGCCTCACACCCTTGTCAAAATGGCGGGAGCTGTCAGGAGGGCAATGGGAAATATTCTTGTGTCTGCCAGCGAGGGTTTTCTGGGGTGAACTGTGAATTGCCCATTGACCATTGTTTGTCATCACCCTGTAAGAACGGTGCAAGCTGCTCCAGCGTTCCCGGTCAGTACATTTGTGTCTGTGCCGCCGATTTCACGGGTAAAACATGTGATAAGAAGATAGACAATTGCGCGTCCAGACCATGTCAACATGGCGGCGCCTGTGTGGATGGAATCAATGACTTTTCTTGCAAATGTCCAAATGGGTTTAAAGGGAAAACGTGTAGCGAAATCGATGGGTGCCACTCAAACCCTTGCCAGAATCAGGGTTTCTGTGTCGCGGTCGACAAATTGGGAGGGTTTAAGTGTACTTGCCGTGCAGGATTCACGGGAACCAAATGTGAGAGCAATATAAACGAATGTGCATCGCAGCCGTGTGTCAATAACGCTACATGTGTGGATGGTGTGAACTCGTTTTATTGCCAGTGCTTCCCGGGCACCGTGGGATCAACTTGTAGCATAGTTACGAACGGTTGCTGGTCAAGCCCGTGTATGAACGGCGCCACGTGTAAAGGGAGGTTTGGAGGCTACACATGCCAATGTCCACCAAAGTATACCGGCAAAAATTGCCAAACTGAGATCAATTTCTGCGCTTCGAACCCATGTCAGAACGGCGCCACGTGCATTGACGGGAAATCCGGATTCAGCTGCCGGTGTCTCAAACACTTCACAGGGCCTACTTGTGGGACAGCGGTGGATTACTGCGTGTCTTCGCCATGTCGTAATGGAGGCACATGTCAACGAAAACTTGGCGGCTACACATGTAAGTGCAGTGCATCATTTCAGGGGATTCACTGTGAGACTGCAGTCGACTTTTGCCGATCTTCACCGTGTTTAAACGGTGGCAAATGTACAAGTCAGCTGAGCGGATACCAATGCGTTTGTCCTGCGTTTTATACCGGCAAACAGTGTCAGACACAGATAAATTTCTGCAATTCTTCTCCATGTTTGAATGGAGCAACGTGTATCAGTATGTTGGGCGGTTACAGTTGTAAATGCAGTCCTTTTTACACCGGTAAAAATTGCCAGACGCAGGTAGATTTCTGCAAGTCGTCCCCATGTTCAAATGGAGGTATATGTGTACCTCAGCTTGGTGGCTTTAAATGTAAGTGCCCTGCTTTCTACATGGGTAATACATGCGGTACTCAAATCAATTTTTGTCTGTCTAACCCCTGCCAGCATGGCTCCACGTGTCAGCCTAAACTTGGAGGTTATTCTTGTAGTTGTAACAACCATTACACCGGTAAACAGTGCCAGACGCAGGTAGATTTCTGCAAGTCGTCCCCATGTTTGAACGGAGCAACATGTAACAGTGTGTTGGGGGGTTACACTTGTAGATGTTCTGGTTTCTTCACCGGTAATCATTGTCAGACGCAGATAGATTTCTGCAGGTCGTCCCCATGTTTAAATGGAGCAACTTGTAACAGTGTGTTGGGAGGTTACAGTTGTAAATGTGGTCCTTTTTACACCGGTAAACATTGCCAGACGCAGATAGATTTCTGCAATTCCACTCCATGTTTGAACGGAGCAACTTGTAACAGTTTGTTGGGGGGTTACACTTGTATTTGCGGTCCTTTTTACACTGGTAAACATTGCCATACGCAGATAGATTTCTGCAATTCTTCCCCATGTTTGAACGGAGCAACGTGTAACAGTGTGTTGGGAGGTTACAG
>NW_019775437.1:347780-404618 GCF_001039355.2 Lingula anatina
TCTGTGTGTGTGTGTGTGTGTGTGTGTGTGTGTGTGTGTCTAAAAAAAAACAAATAAATAAAGAAAAAATAAAAAAAAAATAAAGAAAAGAAAAAAGAAAGTAAAATAATCAAAAATGTCTTTTGGGGTTATTCAGTGCTCGATGGAGTCAGCCTCACACAAAAGTGGACAAAGCGTTTGTTGTCATGTTTTGAACGTCTTGGTTTGGAGGCCCCCCTAATGATGAATAATCGCAATGATGCTACTGCCACACAGGCAGTGGGTGCAATAAGATTAGCCAGAGTGAAAAATAATAATCTTGGGAAACTCCCTGACAAAGCCTTGGTGAAATCACAAGATTTTACTTATTATCAAACCCTTCCATGGGCTCGCTGTATTCGTAGGTTGTTCAGAATGTGTATTGGTGGAGGTAAATTTAGGTTTATCCTGCTTCTGGGCATGTAACACTGACGTTGGCTACACGGGCGAGCATAGGCAAGATTTCGAAATATGATTCGCCGGTGCGTTTCTCATCATTTTTCAATTAAGGTCTATCGATCTTTTACCTGTAAGTGAGCGTTTGTTGACGGGGTTTGACATATTTTGGTCGGAAGAAGGTTATATCGGGAAGCGCCATTAGTGCCATTCTATTAGTAGTCTTATGTCATTTGCAGACCAACACGCAGGCCAACCAAAATGGCCTTACAATCAAAAGTTATAATAAACTGACTTGGTAAATAATTTTATACAAAAATTTCTCACGGAAGGCATCAAGCGTGTACATGTACTGTCAGATTTGTCCCATTATCGCAATGAATCTCACCATTTTTTAAAACTTCTCTTTGGGTATTTTCACAATATTCCATGTGACGCGACTTTACATTTTCCTACCTCAAACAAACACGTCTAAAGCAAAAATTCAAAAATGCGATTTAATAGACAATGTGAACGAATAGTAATACATTTATACCCCCTTATAATATAAGCTATAACTACCATTCTATTTAGGACTACATCTTTGCGATATTAGTCCACACATACTAGTGTCTGAACTAAACATGTAATATAGACCTACACGTAAAATCAACTCAATTTTTTTTTCATTTTTCTCATATTTATGTAACTTACGCAGTTTTACCTGTAGAACTCAAAAACAAATAACATACATAAAAAAAGAAAATTTGCATCTATTTAAGTCACCCGGTGATAGACGAACGCTATTTGCTTGTCAACATCATTTGCCTCATGCGGAGCGCTGAGCCCTCCCTATTTCTAAACAGCTAGTCCCTCTCTACATGCGAACACCATGGCGACAGGCAGAGGGGCAGGCGCTACATACCAGGCTCGCTATTTATTTTCGGGTTTATCAGAGTTGCCTATCTATTTTGGTCAACAGACTGACAAGTGGTGTTCCAGACTAGGAAAGAGCCGAAAGGAGTCCCGTACAGACAATATTCCAATTTGATACCTTGCTTTTTTTAAATATACGGGGTATGTGTACGGCCTGTTGTCTCCGCAAATATTGTGTATTTGTATCTGTTTTTATTTTCAATTTAGAAACAAACACTGCATCCGTCTGTACAGCGCCTAGAGAATATTATCTGTTACCATGCACCTATATGAAGTTTTCTTCGTATTATTATAAATACGAAACATCGTTCACGTTAGGGTATATGTTGCGTATGCTTACCTTTCTCTAACAGTAACATATTCAAATTTTGGAATTTGCTATTGTTTTGTTTTTAATTATATGTTCGATATTTGAAAATCATCAATCATTCAAAATAAAATTAAAAAGTAAAGTTGAACATCCAAGTCGACGACATTTGTTTTGAAGAAAAAAAAAAAGAAGGAGACGAGGATCGGGATACAGTCCACTGTTAATAATTGAATAGTATGTGCAGTCCTGGTTAGGTTCCTTCACTCATTTACACAATTAAACTTGAACCAATGGCAGTCTGCCAACTGGTACCGCCTCCTTACGAGTCTCATGTGCCAATAACGGGAGATTCCAACGGAGCACAGAGCGACAGTCAACAGCTGAAATCACGGAGCTTAAAGGGTGGAATTTGAGCCGCTCTGTAGTAACCATCCATCACACGGGATGTCAGAAACACCTTGGTCACCGTAGAAATCGTTCACTACTCCTGCAATCACTATTGTCTGATCTATCCCCGCGTTCTCAAGGTACCTCCACGGGGCCGCGGGTGGACTTCCCAAGGCCCTATCAGGTTATTTTTAATATCTGATCAAACTGTTCTTTATTCCCCACTGCGCAGTACTTCCACTTTACAAAGCATTGGTCTGCTGGGTAAAATGGCAAGGCCTAGGTAGTTTTATCAAAAAATCTTATCAAGGTGTTCTTTGCTGTCATCAGTGTTGTGTTCGAACGGAACAAAAAAAGAAACCTATTGGCATGCAAGCCGCAGCGTTTGCCGGGTCTCACTTCCCGAGGAGATGTACCAAGATACCCGTTCATCCTGTCTCAAACTAAACCTAAACCAGCTTTTATTTGATAAAGATTAGATTACACGAAATAATATATTTCTAGAGCTGTCACCATCTTCTTCCGCTTTGTGCAGGGACGAAATTTATGCTACAGTGTTATCCGTGTCACTTATTGACGAATTCCCCATGTATGTAGGTCTACTGTACGGTTTTCTTAATGGTCTACATTATCATCAGTTATATATCCAATTTCTAGTGGGATCTGAGAAATAAGTTAATGCCCAATCCAGATATTACCTTTGGCACAATTTCTTTACATTTCAATTAGTTATACAGAGTCTAAGACGCAGTGATGAACTATGATAACTACCTCCATCCATAGATGAGGCCATAGTAATACTCAGCTTCTGTCGGGAAGACGCTGTTTAAATAATTCAAAAACGTTTTGTAGCTTGTCTTCAGCCAATGACGGCGAACGACTTGTGGCTTTTTTCTTATGTCGTTGACTGGCCTAACTGATAATAACAATCCTCTTACACTCACCCTTAATAATAATTATGAACTGGACGAGAATCACACTGAAAGTACACCGACCAGCTCATCACCAGAAAGAAGGCGATGACACTCAATTTTCTGAAAAAAATATTTCCATATGCATCATTTCACTTCGACAAAACAGTTCATCAGATAGTTTCACGTTGCTTCATTTTGTTTAATTCAGAAATGCTGCCCCCAAGGTAGCGCTGCTTATGAATCACATCGGCTAATTCACAGAGTCCAAAATAAAAATAGCAAGTGCTTCTAAAATTCTGTAATAACACATGCTTTTATGCAGATATTCACTAAGACTAATGTACTTTTGTCAACTAGTATATTTCGATATAAACATATAACACACAAACACGCACGAGTGCGGACACGAGGACGCGCGCATTAAAGAAGTCAAGTTTTGAACAAATCCAAATCAATTTTATTTCATCACTCAAAAATCAGTTACATATGTACTTATGTTTGGCACTGAATATTATTTACAGACATAATGTTCCCCAGTGCAGTTTTATCAGAACACTTGACTAGATACCAACGTGTGAAAAAGTCCCGAGGTTTGACCTGCATAATCAGCCCCATACGCAGTCTTATACGTCACGATTAGATAGCAGCTTTTGCGGCAGGTACAGGTGCCGGTATAGGCCGCTTAACAAGGTATTTGCCGTAATAATTTGTTTGTTGACAAATCCTGAAAGGTAGTATTACTGGGCTATAATTTATTGGCTCATTGATATCAAGCATTGTCTTAAGGCATTATAAGATAAACTAGTAACCCTGAAGTTTACCGTAGAGTGTTAATTGGATGAAGGCTATTCGAATGCAATCTGTATCAATTTGGTTTTGTGATCGTGTTTGCGGTTACCGAGTTTAAATTTTCGAATGCGTCTTTAGAAAGTAAAAAAAAAGAAGATAGAGCTGAAATGTTTGTATCTTAATATGAAAGTCTCCATAAAAAAGTGACACTTTGGCTACACGTGTATCACCCTAAAGCATATAGACTCGCAGATACGGTCAAGTTTATCTGTCAAGATGTTCAAGAATATTTATGAAGGGTAAATCTTCCGCGGCGCTGTGGTGGAAACTTCACACGACCTCCAAATCACTTCGTCTGTAGAAATCCAATTTATCTCCCCTCCCTCTCTGGATAACATTGAGCATCTGGGAGCTCCTAAGTCTTGTTTGTTGACGGTCGCTACTGGCGTTCAATGGACCTAATCTAACGCCAAGACATTAAGGTATCATCCAGGACCCTCCCGCATATTTATCTTCAGTCTCAGATATCCTGGGATTTACACAGAGAATCATTTAGATTAGAAACGGTCATGTTTTACATGTGTAAACAACCATTAACCTTTGGCAAATGGCGCGTGGTTGTTTGTGCTCTTGCGTATTGCCTGGAAGCGATAATATCAAAAAGCGAAAAATACTGATATGGTGGCTTTGATCTTGATACGTTTTTTGCACTCAGGGCCATGAAAAAAAAACACAATTTGCCAATTCAAAATTTTTATACGTTTTTTGCGCTCAGGACCTTGAAAAGGAAAACACTCTTTGCTGATTATTTAGCAAATTGAATAGCTTTTGACATTTTATTTAATTACTCGATTTGGATGACTAGTATATAAAGTGTCTTCTCAAATGTAATGACACACGGGCTGTAATCAAGAAATGCTGGTATTAAAATTGGTCTATTTATAAGAATTATTGATTAAATAGTTGCGAAAGGCATCAATAAACATTTGGCCAATCAATAATAATAATAATAATAATAATAATGATAATGTAATTTTACAACTTCGTCAAACCGTCTTATGGTTGTATACAATAATAAATGCAATTTCACACACACACACACACACACACACGCGCGCGCGCGCGCGCGCATATATGATTTCAAAGAGAAAACCAGAGAGAAATTTAACAAAAATTGTTGAGTATAAATGTACTGACTGCATATTTGAAAACAAAAATGCTTGGCATTCACTGAATGAAATTCAAAACTGTGCATGTTACTTTAAATAGCAGAAGTGTTGGGTTTTTTTAGTTTTTCCCCTAAGTATGCATTTGTAAATTTGGTTTAAATTTTCCGTTTTATTGGGCCAGTGATGAAAATAAGATATCAGTCCATTGCGCAACATAATATAATAATATCAGTATAAAGATGAGTTTAATTTTCCACACCTCTGTGAGTGTTATCCGACTTGAAACGTATCGAAAAAAATAAGGTTTTGCCAAAGCAATTTAAAACAGCCTATAAAGCAAAATTCCCAAGACGTACCGCCCTCATAATAAAGCTACTCATTTGATGAAAGAACAGAAGAATAAAGTTTTTATCGACAGTGTTCCCGGCTCGACAGAGGAAGGCTCGTCTCTCTGTCCCCGTTGTTCTGCGCTTAGCAACGGCGGTCAGGAGTGACGAAGACGAAACTTATCAGCCCGGAGCGTCTTGGCATGAATATCGATTGCACTTCCGAAGACCATTTTTCAATTCCTTCGCCGTCCAAAGGTGTAAAGGAGTGATAAAGAAAAACGATTTAAAGCCTGACACTCGCAGGTGGGAGAATTCTCATCGACCCCCTTAATACCAACTCTTCGTTTATGATAAATTAATTGGGAGACATAATTAAACCAAACTAACGCTTAGTTTTAATCAGTATCCATAAAGACAATTATCACCTACGCATCATTTCGCCACGTTGTTAGAGGATGGTAATTAAAAGAAATGAAGCATCCGAAAGTTATTGCGATTAGTATTAAAGAATAATGGCACAGCGGGATGTATGGAGTTTGAGGGTTTTCTACTACTAGAAACTTTTGTAGAAGTTTGGAAATAAGTATAAATGATTAAGATATCCAGTGACAAAACAAAACAATGTTTTCCATCTTACCTCTGTTAATAATGATAGATGATTGCAATCTAAGGTAAAGTATCCTCTTCTGTCATTTTTTGGTCATAATGCGTATTGTACTTCAAATAATTTTATCAAAAACCCAAGGTGTCAGTTCTTCGTAATCATCTACATGTTAGCATAAATTCTTTTAACCAAGAACCATGTTATTGCACTTGGAAGAAAAAAATATGTCATCGTTAACAATTATTTTGAGAGTTCATTAATCTGATCGTTTATTAAAAAACGCTTAGCGTCAGAAAAAACGATAATTCTTTACACTTCTTTTCATGCGTTGCGATTCGATAAAAAAACAACAACAATTATTCTGTTGGGATATAAGAGTGAATATGACCGCCCATGGTTCACGAACACTAACAGCGCATTGTCTTAACTTTTTCGTCGTATATTAATAATGCCATCCTTTAATGTGCTCACTGTTTCTCGTAGGGTGTCGTAAGCGCACTGCAGATTTTAATCATTCCAAGAGAATGCTGTAGTTTCATTTGCTGTGTATTCATTATCATTTATATCTTTATATGGTTAAAGACATCATATTTATTCGTGTTTCAGTATTTAAAATTGCTACTGACAAAAAAATTATACATGATTATAAACACACAGCAACTGAAACTATACAGCAGTCTCCAAATATTTCTTTAATTTGTGGCCATGATTGTTAAGCATGGCCACGGAGATGATTTATATCCACTTTCGTCAATAAGAATTTTGTTTGTGTTAAAAAGTTCCCGTAGTTTCAGAGATCATCAAAAGACACTATGAAAATACATTTCACAGATCGCCGTGAGTACTGGCTGGGAACATCTAAAGTGATACTTGTATTAGACCTCAGGAAGTTTTTAAAAAAGGTATTTTGGAGATATATTTTACCTGAAAAGAACATATATTATACAATAAAATCCTGGTTTGCCTTGAGAAATCAGATTTATAATTGCTTGATAATCACTCAAAACGGAGCTCTCATGGAAACGTGTGTGTGTGTGTTTTAAAAGTAGTAAATTTTCCTTTAGATAGTTAAGGCTTATCATTTGTAATATAATATATATATAAGAGAAAATGTATAACTACAGGGCCCTCCGTTTTCAAAACTAATTTCAAGCCACGATTTTAAAAGTCATTATTGCTCCTATTTTTTAAAATACTTTTTGAAATAACGTTTTCTTTTCATATTCATATTTTTGGCTTTTTATTTCGTCATCGAGCTTTCGAATTTCTCAATATCCGTCAACAGCGTGACAAAATTGAGGCAGCGTTTGCATATGTAAGACATTTTGACATTAGAAATGTTTCATAATACTTTCATTATCGTATGTTAAGCATTTTTATTTCTGGCACTATGGTAATATATCAACCCTAAAGCACATTATTTCTTGCTCTTTCCACTATAAAGGCATCCCGTTTAATTAATGGCTAACAAACCTTTGTTTGAAAATACGTTCTTAATCTATTTTTCGCTTTTTATATTTCCTGTTTTTGACATCTCATTGTCCATACTGAACACATTTTCTGCTTCTTAACTTGCACCAAACTTGACCGGGACTGAATGATTGTCATCTAAAATTTACTCGACATCCCAAGTTATAAAGTCATGCATTGTTCATATATTGTCAAATTATTATAAGATAATGAGATGACATAAATCTTATCAATAGAAACGTATGAATTAAAAATGCAGTGATTTGTTAAGAAAAATACGAGACTTTGCGGGAAATGAAAAACTCCTCAGATGTTGTTAAGTTGTCAAGACACCGCACTTTGCACCCCGAGAAAACTGCCACGTCCTGCGCGGCGTACAGCTTTCTCAGAAGCGATAATTTCTCCAAGAAACACACCTTTGTTGTTTCTTTTCTCTCGGCAAATCGTCGTAAACTCACAGCCAAACATAAGAAAGCATTGCCTCTGCGGCTTTCATCCCGCGAGAAGAGCCCATTCATCACGACTAATCACCAATTGCGCAGATTGAATGTCGGGGCTTTCAATTGGAATTTTATGAATTGTTCTTGTCTCTGACGCTGGCATTATTCATTACAAGGCCCAATTAGAAGCAAAACGATTATGATTTTCCTCTTCTGTCCTTTGATGTTTGCAGACTTAGATGAAAACGTCGATATTTCGCGACCCCGTCTGCATGTCGGCATACCAGAAGCATGTATTTAGGCGCTTACTTCATGCCGCTAAACCATGGTCTTCTTCCCCATATTTTCTGCTTTTTGTCATTTAAGATAATTTTCCCATCATATCAATCCATGCTTTGTCTATTTACTATTGTTTTTGACTTGCGCAGTAAAGGTGCGTAGAATATAAGTGTGATAAAATTATCAAAATATTTGCGGTTTTTATCTGTGTCAACGATAAGTCATGTTTGGAAATAGTTTACTTCTCTAGCTACAATAATTACACATGTGATACGCATTTAAATGTGAAAACCGATTGAAATTCAATGAATGATATCGATTTTATTGCAACATAACAATAATTTTGGTTGGTTAACCAGAGTTATATATCTCAAAATATTTTCCATATTTTATAAACAAAATTAAAATTATTCTTTACAGGAACAAGTCTATTATTTTTTTCAGTATTATATAATGTAAAGAAAATAGTCTTTTTTTTTCATGACATGGTTTGTTTATGTAAAGGTATAAATATTTAAAAATTAAAAACGTATGAATTTATCGGCCTTAATGAAACTTGACGGATTAAAACGACGCTGAGAACTCTCCAGCCATCTTGTTCGTTATGAAGCGTTAGTCTGCCCTGTTACTGCAATATACGACAAGAAAAGAACCGTCGTATATTCTAGCGAACATTGTATTGAAACATTTTTTCAAAGATGACCACCTATTAAGATGTAATAAAAAGTGATTAAATTGTCTACAGGGCAAAATTCTACTTCTTTTCATTTTTTTTTCATCAAAATTTGAAGTTTTATAAGTTGGGAAAAGTAATTAAGAATTTGCCTTTGAGGGCCCTCTTTTGCCGTCCGCTTGTTAAAAAAGACCATGAAAAGTCAAAGCTTAAAGAATTAAAGAAGCATACACATTAACCCACGTGTCCAGACTCACTCAAACATCGCAACAAACAGCGATTATGAAATATATAAAAGAATCATAGCTCCGATTACAAAAAATAAATAAATAAATAAATAAGTAAATAAAAATCAAAACCCGACAGTTAAATGGAAGGATTCGAGTTCTTCAAAAAAAGCAGATTATGTAAGGAAGTGGTTAGAATGGCCACACATGAGAGAGGCCGAGGGCCCGATAGGAAAATTAAGAACGCTTCATCGGCTTAAGCGGCGAGAGATAAGTAACTGATTGACAATGATCAAATCGCTCTGACCACAACACCTGTATTAATAATTTTATTTTTTAAAACTAAATTTTCTTGTGATTGCGCGGCTCCGTGTGTCCGCATGTTCATGTTTACCTTTGCGGTCATGTGTAAGCACGTGGCAATCTGCGCTTTCACGCGTCTGTGTCTACGCCCGTAAGCGCGTGCGTGTGCATGGTGCGTGTGGCTGTGTGTTTGTGAGTGTCACTTCACCCTTTCCTGACACCTGTTTCCCTATTGTTCCACGGTATCGGGAACTATCAACAGACAAAATAAATAACTTGACATATTCGTGTACCCTTGATGGGTATTAGGACGTTTACGATATCTTTGTCAAGAGACAAGACAAATACACTGACCGATGACAAACACGCTGGACCAATGTCCGGAACGCCGTTAATGGCTTGACCGGGCAACGTTGGGGAGTAACGGATGTATGTCCATTCTTCAAATTCTTAATAAACTGTATACTTATTGCACATTGTCTACTTGTCAAATTAAACGTTCTCTTGTTTGACCGCTCTTCAGATAGTTGAGATCCAATAACATAGACTTAAACAATGGGGTATTTACAATTTTTCTTGCACAATAATAAATATTATTGACAGGCGTGCGGTAGGTAGTAATTAATAGCACACGCGCGCTCCTTATGACGCTGGGGTTAATTCGTGGTTACGACAAGACAGTATCATTTTAATGAAATGCGCTCGACCTCTGACCATTTGAATGCAACGTTTATCAATTAATTAAATGTTACGCTCATTCTTAAATCAGAGAAATAACAATCGATAAAACATCGCAGTGAGCGTTTTAAACCCGTATGGTTAGGCGCTTAAATACAGAGGCGTATGTAGCTGAATTAATAAAGTTTTGCTTTATTGTATTTCATGGCTGGAACCTTCACGTATTAATTACCTGCTGATGCCGAAAACCCCGAAGTGAAACATTTTTCAAATTAAAACTTGCCAGCAGAAAAAAAGCTCCATTTATTAAATATGGCGGGGATATAAGTATAGACTCAAATATATGTACGGATAAATAATTTGTCGTGTAAAAATCTGTATTACAAAACGATCAAATAAAGAACACTGTGGGAAAATATTTGAAAAGGAACTTTTGAAAAATGGAGTGAGATGGGCCATAAAACATTTTATGTGAATTTAACATAGAGCCATAAATGTTACGGTACGTAATTATGAAGTACATATTCTTTAAATGATATTAGCTTTCTAATACTTTACAATATTTGTCTTTTTACAAATACTACTTGTATACACTGAAAACCTCCTCCTGTGCGTTTTTTAAACAATGACATTATGATGCTGATTTTTGCAGCTTTCGTTTTCGTCTCCTCCCCCCCTCCTAAAAAAAATTCAACATATCAAAATTTTTCTGTTTGATTTACCCATTTTAAAATAAACTTGAGATTTTCTTTTGATCTGCTTTGCAGAGACACTACCAACCCCCTCCCCCGGCTCTCTATCAATCAACGCTTAAAGCTTGGCAAAACGCCAATATATGCTGTGTTACACAACTGAAAACGAACATCCTTTTGTATTCCAATTTATATCCATATTTTTTTATTATGTTGTTTCCAATTACCGCTCCGTATTCCATCTTATCCTTTCCATTGAGATTTTTTCTTATTATGAAACCGCCATCTACACTGTATTTTCACATCTTCATTTTATAATTATTTTATTGAATTATCATTCCTCTTTCCATCCCTTTCCGATGCTCCCGTCTAACGGAACATGCATTTCTTAATCTCAACTTTTCATCATTTCCCCTGTTTTCTATATTTCAATATGAAAATATCACCCCCCCCCCCCCCACCCACACACACACACCAACCAAAACTCCCATGTTTTCCTCTCACACCTGTGTCCAACCCCGCAACTCTATCAGCCCGCTATTGTTCCTCCCATGGCTCTAGGCACGGTCCACGTATTGAAGATCAGGCCCCACCACCGCAAGACGCATAACTTTTCGGTGAGTTAACTTTGCTCCCTTTCTTCTCTCCAGTGAGAAGGCACTGACTAAGCTCATCTTTTCTGTTTAAGGTGACAATGTCCGCTCTTTCGATGTAAAATAGATCAATTTGTGCGGCATTGTGCGTTAACACCGGCCGCTGTGTGATTCTAACCGCCCGCCGGCTACAGATGTTTCATACCTTCACGAAAATTCGAAAATAATGATATCCTGGGTCTGAAGACTTTTAACTCCCGAACAATGAGTAGTATTGAAGAGAGACGAAAGATTTTACTTTGATGTGAACTGGCCTGGGAGAGGATTGAGAGAGTGCCCAAGAAATCTTCAACCCAGGTTCATCCCACTACAAATGTTCATATCTACCTCTCTCTCTCGCACACACACGCACACACACACGCGCGCGCGCACACACACACACACACGCTTTCTCTCTCTCAGACACACGCCCACACATCAAAAACAGCTCAGTAAAGCGAGTACTACTGCACATATTACAAATGACAGACACATCACTTGAATGATCAATAATAGTTAACTTAACCGTGATATCACAAATGCGCGACAAGAATAACGGGAAAAAATACACAGACTTGTAAGACATATGTACCAAAATAATTATAAAACCCCGGCAAAATGTTGTGAAGTGGGCAATAGTATAATAAATATACCTTTTACAGCCTAATTAGTTTTTAGTGATAAATAAAATTGCGTAAAAGCAGCCAAAGAAACGAAAATCAAGTTCAGCATCACTCACACACAAACAAACAAAAAACTACATACTAAACTGGGAAAAATTGACAGCCAAAGTATCAGTATTAACACAGACTGATTTTCAAACTGCCAGTTAGCCGAACGATTGCAATATAAATGATTAATCTATCGCTTTAAACCAATACTACAAAAATCAATATGAGAGCAAATTTAAAAATTGTGAAATATAGATACTACTGACAAATTTATCAATAACGTGTTCATCAATGGAAGAAAGCTGGATTGATTATCAAAGAAAAATATGCACGGCACATTTATCTAAATGGTGATAAAAAACAAAAGAATCAAGTGGAAATATATCTGCAGGAAATAAATGTGAATGATAAATATATCTGTGCTGTGATGTTTTACAAAGAATGCAGAAGTAAATAACTATTGAAATGGTGATTAGTAAATTTATCAAAAATTGCGATTGTAAAAGGAGGAATGGACAGGCACCAGCACTTTCCCCGTTCCTGCGTGATTCACCCGAACCCAAGTTGCTGTCTGTGAAGCCCAATTATTCATTTAACGGTTATGAATACATTGCGCACGCGTCCGACCATACGTTGGGAAAGTGATTACCTTAAACATGTCTTAATCCATCAAAATATAAAACGTTGTGTTTTCTAATAACACGTGGCCAATTGACCATAAAATCATTTTCAATTAAGGCCCTTGTGTCAAGAGCACTCGTGAGTAGGGCAAGAACAATCGGCAAGAAACAGACAAAGAACAGTTAACAAAACGGTACTTAAAATGGCGGAAGTCAATCACAGGACAAAAACGCCGGAATCGTCTGCCTGATTTCTGCGGCACAGCAGAAACTTCACCGACTCGTACACTAGTTGAACTCTCCCATTGTTTTTCTCGAAATCATAATTTATCAACATATCAAAATTAATGATGAGAACGCTGCCGCTTTTCGACTCATAATTTGGACGTGTGGCAAGCAGTCCAAGATAATGATAGGTATTTCCCTATTTTACGTTGGCGTGTGAGCGCAGACATAACTTTAATTGATCAAAGGATGCGTTGGTGAAATTGATCGCCATCAAGTTTCGTTTCAATTACCGAATGAATGGGACAGAAAATATTACGATAATGGTGAGCATTTAGGATCGCCCGGACACTAATATTAAGACTCTTGAGCCATGTGAAAAATCCTAACGTTTTTTTTTTACTACTAAAGATGAACAACAGTATTAGAAAAAAGATTTTGATTTGTACTGTGAAAGTCAGTTAGTACATAAAGACATAATATGTCTATATTGGTTGCAAAACCGATATTAAAAAGTATACATTTTATAGTGAACAAATCACTGCAGAAACAAGATAATTCTAAAAAATCTAAAGGGATAAAAACAATCAGTTGCAAAAGGAGTTTCTTCACAATAACATAAAATCAGAGTTATTTTCACTCAGATGTTCGGTGTCTTTCCCCTCACTTTCTTCGGGAAATGATCTATAGGAGCAAAATTGACGAACACAATATTATTTTAATTGAGTGTATAGCAAAGACGGTGAAATTATCTAATTAAAAAAAAAACAGTAAGTGATTTTATAATGAAAGCTATTTTATGGCCTGATAACTGATGTTCGTGTATATGTGTTATATTCTTCCTTAATTTAAATTGTGCTGTATTTACTTCCTTTTTATCACCAATGAATGCTTCTATTCATGTGACCTGATTGTCTATTGCTTCTTTGCGGAAGAGGAAGATATAATTTTAGCAGAGGAATTACATATAAATATAGGGAAAACCTAATGGTGACGATTCCTCGACAGAGACACAGTTACAGGATGTTTTGCACTATTGTAAAAATGTATATTATTTTGGAATGATTACACATCAGTCTTTGCCACTTGTCTCAACAAATAATATAGCATATGTGCTTTTATCTAATTTTATGTAAACTAACCTATCCACGTTAAAAACGTCTACATGTGGAAGTAATTCAACATGGCAAAAGGACGCTTGGCAATCTCACCTGACAAAGATGGCGCTTAATTATTGATCACAACTGTCACTTCGTCGTAAACATTTATCAGGGAAATTAATTGTAATGGGGACCTACTACAATTATCGGTTGTAGGGTTCAAGTTTTATTCTCGGGCCATGAAAACATTACTCTTTTCTCTTCATCTCAGCTGTTCACTTTCTCATAGTTCTAGACAGTGGCTTTTTTTTCTTCTCCACTAGATCGTCTGCTACTTGCGCCTAAGATAAGCCGTTATCATGCATACTTGAATCGCCTTGTTTCCAGTTGTCCGACTTATTGAATATCAATAATTAGAAGGCACCACGTCTTATTAATTACCAAAGATTAAAATCTCTTAAACGATCCCGGTGGATGTGGGATCTTGCTTGGTGCGCGCGGTGGCGAATGGTTGCTAACTCGAAGGCGCGTTTTGTATCAATTTTTTTCTATCTCTCTCAAGCCTTGTGTTGCAGTGTTGTAATCCCCCGTGTAGGTAAATACACTAGAGCGGACATATTTGTATAGGTTATAATACCCGGGATGCGGAGATATTTAGTAAGTGTTCGGTCTTTATAGCGTGTGATCGCCCAAGTGTTTGCAGCAAACACGCTACTTGTGAAGACCTTAGGATACACACACATCTTTGCTAACCACGCATTGGTGCTGGACGCTTAAGAGGCCCCTCTTGGGGGCTGTTAGTGTCATCGGCGTTCTCAGTGCCCTCAAATATCTGCGACACGGTGTTACATGTTGTCTTTATAGAGGCCGGTGAAACCTGCTTCATACACGGAGGTATATTTCACAAGCCTATCACACCTTATATACTTTATTCTATGGACAGTTTTCATATTAATTATCACAATCTGTGTCGATCTTTCATAACTGATCATATGTTGTTTTGCCCTGTCGTCAGATATGTCAGCTCAGTGTTACAAAGATCAATCGCGTCACCTTCGCTCAAGTTGTGAAACGACAAGAAATTCTCCAGAAGAAAATTTGCTTTAAGATATCAGTCACACCCAATGCTAAATATAATAAATAATTTATAATAATAAGAAGAAAGACAATAACATATAATAAAAACAACACGTATATAAAATTTGCCTAACATTCTCGATTTAAACAAAGACATAGAATAATACACGCTAAAACTATACAACTAAGTTTCATGTAACACCGTCCCAAGCCCCCTATGTTGCCTCGGCCTTCTTTCAATGGTCGACAGCTGCGCACGGCAGATTCGTATTGTTTGCACTGCAATTTTTCAACGAAGTGTCCCCGCGCTCTGCTCCTTGAGTTCAAGTGGCGAGCTTGCCTCTTCTCTTGTCAAAGCGCCGGTGCTAGGCGATAGAGAGAGAAATGCTTGGGCTATTGTCCCAAATGCCAGTCACAGACAAGTTTAGCGAGTACTCACTCTTTTTTTTCTGTGGTGCCTACACACCCGTGAAATACGAGGTGGAAATTTTTTTTCATTTTTTTTTTTCTGCGGTCGCTATTTACGGGTTCGTTATCTGAGTTATGGTAACGCGGTTCGCCTTCGATACATGGCTTTGCTATCAGGTTCATATCAAACATACGCTACAAAATTAATTCACTTAAATCTTTCTATCTGCATTTTTTTTCGGATATTTTTCCATTAGACAAAAAAAAAAAAAGCATATGATATTGCTCAGATATCATACCTGGAATGTAAAAGGCGCAAAACCAACATGGTCATTTTTAATAAATGCTGTATATGGGAGAGGAGTGAAGAGACAGATAGAAAGAGAGAGCGCGTGTCTCTCCCTCTCTCTCTCTTTCTAATTGTGTGTCTAAGAGAGAGAGAGAGAGAGAGAGAGAAGAAAGGAGTATCGAACTCTCACTCACTCAAACAGTTGTAAAACCGCACTGTTTGCCGAGCGCTGTTCCAACACTAGCAGCTGTCAACTCCTTTATTTATGCTCCACACTTTTATCAACAATCTCATAAATCGTACAAAAACAATAGCAGCACCATAATGTTATCTCCCTCGACTTTGCAGCAGTGCAATAAAATACTCGCCATCCATCTGGTAATGGTCATAAAATTCAAAGCAGTGCAAATGTTTGTGATGCTAAGGGGTGAAGGTGGATTTTAAAGAACCAATAGAACAGTCATTATGATAAAACATGACCTGTTCATCACAGTCGAAGGAGACATACAGCAACCCGTGGAAAAATCTAGGACGCATATTTAATGTTATTGGATTTAGACTTAAATATTCACCTCTGTTTGTGCAGAAACACGACTGTATCGCTTCTTAAAAAGTGTTTTTACATTCAGGCCGAATGTGAAGTGTTCTTTGGAATGTTACGTTCTCTTTTGGTTTCATTGAAAATACAAATATTAAGCAATTTCAAAAACTATATTTGAATTAGGACATGTCTTAGAGTAAGGGAAGATTCCTTCCTATATTTTCCTTCCAATTCATAATAATTACTAATATTTTTTTCGAACCAACTTAGATTTCAGTCGGAACATTTTTTATCAATTGAGAATTATGGATAGAGAAAAGTTATAGAATAATATATATGACTTATCAATTGGACAAAGCTAAAATATATTTTATATTGCTCTTTGGATTATAACAGTTATCGGGGCATGCGATATGAAGTATATTTGATTTCATGTCATCTTTTGAGACAAATTATTGTGGTATTTCGTTCTAACAGAGTGCAATCAAACACAATATATAGAGAGAGCAATTAAACGAAAACATTATTGGTGTCTAATGGCAATGAAAAATATAGGAAAAGCAATAATGCAGCTGACAAAAAGTGGCTGTACATTATCTAGTCGACGCCTTGCATGACAGGCCTCAAAAACCGTTGAAAAATTTTCCTTATTTCTGCTCCACTTACTTGTCATAATCCATCTTGCAGTAGAGTTTCATATCTTTGAAGAAACAAGATTGGGTGAGAGGCAGACGACACACACAGCATTGAAGACATTGCTCGTGCCACGTGTTCGCCATTACTTTCAAGAAGAACCTATCTTCTATGGCTCGCTGACAGCCGGTGCACACCTCGAGCTTCTTTGAGGTCGGAGAATTTGAAATGAGATTTCCTAAAAAATAATAATATAATAACAAATAAATTATTTTCAATCGTTTTTTAAAAAATGCCAAAAACAACCACAGTAGGACGTAGTATTTCTATGATGTTGAAAATTAAAGACGAAACCAAAAGATCTCGACTTGCACACTTGTACACGGTATACTGAAATTCTTTTTCGACGGTATATGTACTACCGCAAGATCTGCGTCATATATGGGCCAGAGTTAGGATTGAGATTTAAGTATACAAACAGTATCCAAAATCGTAATTCGCTCTCAATTATTTCCCCCATTCAACGAGGGAATTAAAGCGAAAAAATTTTAATAAAAGACAAATATCTTTTAGCAAACATAAAAAGCATGAGCTTTTTCTCTGAATAAAAAGGAAATGAAAAAAAATGATAAAAACAGAGATAAATACAAATTCAATGTATCAATTAGTGAGTGTTTCTGGCCACGTTAAAGGCTGAAGCGCTGTTACCATCATCTCTCTGCAACGAATTTCCGCATGTACATGTCGTTGAGCTTAATTAATAATTTTATTAATCTTCCATCCTTCTGTACATTGTTTTCCTACAGCGTTTAATGTGTCACTGGTTTTTTTCTTGATAGAGAAACCAGATAATATCGATAGAAGCGTGATGAGATTTAATCCTAATATGCCTGAGTGTTGAACTATCAGGAAAAAACACAAGAGAACGGGATTAACTCAAAACTGAAGTAAATAGATAAAAACAGTTTTCTTGTTTCCAATCACCAGCAAAACCTTCCAGAAGCAGATGTCACTGTGGCCATAACCTGTTTCTGTCAACAGGGTTAAACAAAAGGTCACCAGGCGGACTCGATTTTAAGGAGATAATTCAACTAATTTCTGTCGCAGAACGGGCGAGAACAAGAAAATGATTTTCAGCCATGATTTCAACCAGGAAATCTTGAAGATCACCCGGAAACCAAGGAAAGGCGGCGGCAGGTGACTGGCCCTCTTCAGCGCTTCCGCCATTTTTATAATAAATTGAATAGAATGCATATTCAAGGGATCCGATTTTCTATCAGATACATACAGGACAGACGCAGGCATTATGGAAATTAAGACAAACCAGTCTCCAAATGTTCACAGGAATAATTCAATGTCGGCCATTTATAATCAACGCTAGCTTGACGAATTGCAAAATAAAATCAACACAATCTTGTTAACCTTATGCGGTCATACTTACGTATTTCAATATGATTTTCGGACGATCGGTTAAGTATTGCATTTTTAATTGTTGTCCTTAATAAACATGGTTATGGATAGGTCCAGGAGGCCGGGAGTTGCCCTTGACATAAACAATTATCTACTGCATGTGTACTTGTGTGCGCCTCTCTCTTTCTCTCCGTGTGTGTGTGGGTGGGGGTTACTCATTCCTAACACTCGCCTTATGTTTAAATCCACTGATTAAAATTCGAGTTTTATAAGCATAGCGTTAATAAACATTGCAATCCATGAATGGCGCTACGTTTAAATGCTTTAAATGCTTTCAGCGTAAAAACTACGAAGACGTGTAATCAATTATGAAAGCTTTTAAGTCTAGCACGCATTGGACTTGATTTAATTAGCAACTTGACATGATCTAAATTAAAACAAGGCCTGTCTCTTGTCAGCACATGTTATTGCAGTCTTCAATCAGCTGATTAATAAGCAAACACAAATCTATCCTCTTTCGCGTTGATTCTTTTCAGTTTGGGGGACATCTATTTGCTTGATTCTCAAGAAACTATTACAATGCACTGCACTGGTCACGTACTAACCTCTGATTTTACAAGTATTGGATACAAATATGCTAGTGATATACATCTCGAGTCATCGGGCGTCTTCCCCCTTACTTGCAGTTGCCATGCCGACCTCGGATCTCCAGAACAACGTTTGAAGTCTGTTTGACAATTCACGACTTGAGACAGATTTAGAGGGATTTCGATACAACTAACCGGATTTAGGAGATACAATTGTTTACGATGACAAATGTTATGTGTCTTGACCCAAATCTGGTCTCAAACTTGGCAAAAATTATGTGCACACCTGTACTTGTACCAGCACACACCGTGGTGGGGGGGCCGGTGTCGCCTTTAGCTTATCTTTTCAATTCATATTTTTCTATTTTTTAAACAAGTGGAATGCTTCTTTTAATAGGGGGAAAAGATTGAGAGAAAAACTTTGCGCAGGTTATGGTTAACTCTCAGTTTACTGAGCTAAAAGTATAAAATATGTTAAGATTTGTCGTTCGACCTTAGAATTTGAAAACCGGAAATTAAGATACAAAGAAGAAAAAAAGATGTTTCCTTTTTGGTTAATCTCCTTTGTGTTAAAACATTATCTCGCGTCTGAAATGTGACTTTACTCATATTTCGCTCAAAGATAATGAAAATTTGACACCGGTCACAGCCACCACCAGAACAGTGACGTAACAGGCAAGACTATTTCGTGCAAATGTTCCCCCCTCTCTTTTCTATTAAAAAAAGGCAATATGTAAACGCTATAACTGACGGAGAACGATGTGTTGCTTAGAATTCGTGGAAATGTCCCCTCTTTCTCCAGTCGGAAGTTGAAAGAGGGAAAAAATGAACAAATCAATTATAACAAAAGTGTGTCATATATTAAATGACAAAAAAGAAGCTTTATCATTTATATTATATTATATTATATTATATTATATTATATTATATTATATTATATTATATTATATTATATTATATTATATTATATTATATTATATTATATTATATTATATTGTTAACTTTTTTAACCGATATTTGGGGAGAGGTATCTTAGGTCATAATGAAAAAAAAAACTTGCATTTTTTGCAAACTTACATTGACCCTATAGAAGAGGCAAACAATGTTATTTAATTTTATTTATTTTTTGTCATTCTACCGTCATTCTATTCTTCGGAAGTTTCGCCTAAGCCTGCCGCAAGTGGAAACAACAAAGTCGTCTGCGTTTTCTTTGAACTTATTAATCATTAAAACAACTTTTAGCTTCCGCGCACACGACACGTTATATAACACTGCCTTTAATCAAAACGCAGGCGACCGTGCGTTTGTAAGAAGACAAAAGATACTTGAGATTCTGGTTATTAGAAGCAGCAGCTTTGCGAACACCAGAGGCTCTCAAATGAAACGCGAAGCGCTAACCTGGATTTGGAGGGCTTGAACGGATGTATTCGAGTAAAGAGAATAAACTGGCATCCTTATCCAAATTTAACCATATGTATCATAATTTTCAAAAATTGTATATAATACCTGGTCCTTTATTTCCTCATTCAATTCCTTTTTACAAGAAAAAATATGTGCGTTTCAGTAGAAAAGTGGGAGAGAAACCGATAATGAATTCGAATATTTAGAAGAAAAAGAATGGCCGGTGTCATCTTTAACTTTGCAAACCAACACACACAATTTTACAAGAAAATAAGCGAAAAATTCATCCATTTTTACCAAAGAGAAATGCCATTAAAACACCAACGTAGCAACACCAGTATAAAACTCATAAATTATATTTCAGTAAAAAAAAAAGAAATATCGAAATTCAATCACTTGTATAAATTGTACCATTACCATGAAATAAAGAGTACCTCTCCAAAAACAAACAAACAAAAAAAAAAAAATCAGGTTCGGTCATTCAAGTTTTCTAATGGTGACATTTTAATCTGAGTTTAATGAACCCAAACGCTTACTACAACGTTAACTAGGCTCTCCACACGCTTACTACTATTGGGGAAATCACAGCCAGCATAGGAAAAAATCACCGGGCGAAATCCACTTAGTCTTGCTCAATTGCGTCTCGTAGATTTCAAATTAAATGCTGCGACAGTTCACTTTCTGAGAGTAGAGACCTTGGATGACTGGGCAACAACTGAAAGAAATCTGCGTGATAGCGAGTTCAATGGCGAGGAGTGAACAATGAACAGAAATAATTAAAAGTTTGAAATTTTGCTTTGTTTTTGAATCACTTCATAAAATCGATTCACCGGCTACAATGCAATAAACGAGTTATCTTTTGTCATAAAAAAGAAGAAGAAAAAGCTGTACACGAAATAAACTTACATTTTTCAGGTCAATATATTTTTAAAATCAAAATTGTCTCCCCTCAACGGATTTCTCTACCCGATAACGACACGCGCCTTACATTCAAAGATAACCTTTGTCTGATTAAAAACCTCGATTGAATTCTATCAAATGGAAATGCACTGAATAATACGGAATAATATCAACCAGTAAATAATCTTTTTATCTCATTACATATTAACGCGTTTATCCTTGCGCATAAGGTTATGAGAAGTTAAAGCTATTTCTAAAGTTGTTTAAATGAAATTTATTCTAAAACTAGCAATTAAGAAAAAGATAGAAGAATTATGAAAACTACTGACATATTATATGTAAATGTAATATATAATGGTCTTCAAAAAGAAGATGTAAATGTAATATATTATAGTCTTCATAAAGTCAAATCAATTATCAGCTTTTTCCGTCTCTGGTCAGTGATCATCCACAACTGCAATCAGAGCAGAAATATACGGTCTAAAACCAAATATATTCTATTTATTTTGAATATTTACAGCAGATCGGTCAAGAATCTGGGCAAGGCGCAGAAAACAGTTTTAAAACTTCTGATGTAACGAACGTAACACTCTTTGTTCAGACATGCAGACCGGCTAGCAGTAGCTTGAGACTTTTGGTTGGCGTCCGCTGTGATGTTCAACGTTCTCTATATTCAGTGAAAAGGAATTATTGTATTATGCAACTCAGACTGCCCGATGCATCGTCTTACAGTTGTCACTACGTGCGCTTTGCACAAAGTCAACAGTTTTATTAACCGCCGTATACATGTACATTCTAATAATTGAAATCACTTTCATTTTTGCAAGATGTAATTGGCTGACTCCATTCCATCTTCTTTTTATAGGTGCAGTAAGCCACTTATTAATGAGCAAAGGTAAGTCAAATAATCTTACAGATATGCACACAAAATAGATGTAAACATAGTTGTTCATCGCCTGTGAACAACATATAGAGAAGAAGAAATTTATGAGTCAATAATTCTGATAGCAATAATGCGTTTTTTTTTTCAAGAATCATATTAGCTAAATTCGCCATGCATTTTTAACCTTTTTTTTCTAAATTTAAAAACCGCTCGGCATGAAAACATATTTCAGAATTATAACAGACATTTTCTACCGAGTAAGACGAAATAAATAATTGTTTTTAATTTGATATTATTATAGGCCTGGTTCATAGGGACTTGACAACAGTCTTGCGTGCTGTCTATCACGAGCCCTGAATCTGTATTTCTAGAATTAGGCACACCTGTACGCCGCCAGGTGTATGAAGAGAGAGAGAGAAGGGGGAAAGAGCTTGGAATGCTCAAAGTTCTTAACTGATCTCTATAATTAACCACTCGACTGTTACAAATCTCACTAAAGTCGCTACTCGTTCTGCACTGCGAGGAACGCAGGTGTCACCGAAGAGAAGAAAACGACAGAGTGCGAGAGAAAACAAACCAAAAATCGCGGAGGTGCTAAATCAAACAAAAATAAACTAAATTACAAGAAGGGCCCATATGAATATTGCATTGCTTGGCTTGGCTTTGAAACGCTTTCGGTTTAATTTTAAAATTCTTATTGTTAACTGGATGAAAAATAAGCATCGCACTGAAAAAGATGAAAATATCATCCAAACTTACACCTACAAAATGTACGCCCTCTCTCGTTCTTTACTCCCTTCTCCTAAAATTCACACTCATGGTTTTTTATATGCATATTTTTTATGTTGTTGATAAAACGTCCGTGGTTATATTTATGCTGATATCAACGTTATCCAAACCTCAAGAAACTACTGTCGCGCGTATCCACAACAGACTACCAAACAGTGTTTTCATTAAAAATACTAATCGTATTTTGAGATATCCAAAATCTTTTTATCACAAAGATATGCAAAATCCTTTACCTTGCTGCATCGGGTAAGATATAGAAAACTTACCGTATCAAAATTTCGACATGTCGACGTTAACAGACCAAAGAAAGGTGTACCTTCTCCGAGCTCCTCGACATAAAAGGCTAAGAACGCTACAGTAGTCGAAAGCATAATCAGACGTCTTCTTGGCAACACCGTTACAAATCATGCGGTAATTTCTATTAAGGTGGTTTTAATACTCACAATCAAATGCAGCGCGGATTTCAAAGCGAAGACCAATTAATCACACGATAAACGGATCAGTCGGAATATCGCAGTGTAATTTCTGTGTTTTCCATTGAAATTTTATTTACTTATAAACAGCTTAGCGGGCCAGAGAAGTCTCATGAGGCTCAGATTGTGCGGGTATTGACAGATTCGTGATTATCGTAACTTGCTCTTTTAAAAACGCCTCCGAACAATTAGACCGGAATTTCGAGTGTTTGCTTGCCCCGGTACCCAAGTATAAATAAATCGGGTCTGAAAGACCGTGGACTTATTAATCATATCATATCGTATACAAACATAACACCTTGTGTTCCCTTTTTAGAATATGATTTTATAATATGTAGAAAAAAAACTTTTTTCATTTTATACTTATGAATAATATTATATTAACAATCTTGTATCTAAGTAATTTTGAATAATTATAGTGAATTGTTCTCTTTACAGCCCCGTAGTATCAGAGTATAAAAGTATATTGCTACAAAAAATTCAATCATTAAACTTTTAACAAAATATGGTAGAGAGACCCAGCTTTGGTTTATGGGGGTATCGACGTTGCATCATTTGCAGACTCTAATACTGCACGTCTCTCTCAGCTTTCCTCAGTCAGTTTCGATATCAAATCTACCCAGGTTAGGCGATTCACATTTTTTTCATAAATCAGTTTCATTTTTATCTTCCCACAATATGTCAGCTGTTATTCTGTTGAGGAGGTTAGTTAATCATATTGTCTTACCTGTGTTTACGTGATCATAGGCCCTGGACTCGTGGTTCGCAGGTAAGACATTGCAGTTTGGGTCCATAGTCAGACTGTCGGTGGCTGGGTAAATCCTTTTCTTCTGTTCGCCGCCGACAGTAAGTGATACAGCGAGGAGGCTATCTTCTTCTACGAGAAGTGATCCTATAGTTCTATCACGCGTGTTTTTATCGCAATGACAGCACGGTTGGTGTATGACAGCTTTCAACCCGGCTTCACGGCCAGGCTGCAGTGTAGCTAGTGTCACCGTTATAGTCTCCGTCCCTGTGACAAAACACTGTCACCGGGGTGGACTAAATAGCGTCTTGGAGCAGCGTCCGTCGAAGATCATTCGCCGCAGAGGAGGGGACCGGTGTTCAATATTCATAGTTGACCCTGTAAACTTAAAGGCTTATAAATCACAGTGCGCATGCTCAGGGTGGGATGTCGCTCAGCGATCTGTCCCTCCAGTGAGATTAAGATGTTAAAGATCACGACACTTCACACCTTTAGAGCGCTATCCGCAGTGCTAAGTAAGAGGGGAAAACGCATTGTTATTTGCAGCTGGGAGTAAATTGAAAGCGATCGGGTTTCAACGTCAAAGCACCGTTTGCGGTGAAGAAGTTGATTAATGAAGCACGCTCTCAGTTTCAGTAGCGTTGTGAATATTGAAAACAAAACAACCCTCTGCCGGGGAAGGTAATGTGCAGTTTTCCGGACTTAATGATAATAAAATTAATAACACACGCTTCTCCTTCTAAAGGATCAACTAAAAAAAATGATGGAAAAATAAAAGTAAAAAAGTGTCATTACGAAATTATCCTTTCACTTTTCACATTTCACTATATATAGCATTTTCAATCAAGAAAATCAAATCAATTCTTGTCCCTTTTACCATCAAGTCAATTCTATGATAAAAAATCGTGTAAAAAAAATAAGACCTGGTTACGTTCGACATAATTTGAACTGATGTGACTCATTTGGTTAGATTTTGTCACCTATGTTTCAAAACCCTTCCCTTAATACAATATTCTAGGTTAAAGTCGATTTTTTGGATCGTCATTATTCATTTGTTCTCTTCCAGATTGGCAATTTTCATAATTTCATTTTAGAACCGCTCTCCGAGTTGCCCATTTTCACAATTTCATTTTAACCCCCCCCCCCCTAAAAATATATTTTCCTCTTATCTAATTCGAATTTCTTATTTGATACATGTTGATATCTAGACTTGTGAAGATTCTTTTAGACAAAATAGCTATAGACAAAAGAATCGTCACAAGTCTATTATAATAACATAGCTAATGAAACTGTTCTACACTATGTTGATATCTGTTCTTACACGAGATACAATTATCATTTTTAAAGCAATGTTCGAAATAATTGTTAAACTTATCGTATTAAGACAAGTATATTTTTATTTTTTATTTTTCCACGCGTTGTCTTTCATTATTAATTTGTTTGTCTAATTGTTTGAATATCTAGTTTTTCTAAATGTATAAATTTCGTGTTTTAGAATTTTCTTGAATTTTTACGTGAAGTTTTCACCCCCCCCCCCTTTTTTTAATAAGCAAGGAGAATACAGTATAAAAAATCAATGCAAAAATCAGTTTCATTTTTTTTCCTGCAAGGCTTGTTTGAAAATGAATAAACTGCTTTCATTATGTAACTTAATTCTGATTACTTGCTCGTAAGGTACGAATGCTGTTGACACATTCGAAATTGAAATCCTGGTTCTCAAAAAGTCAACACGGATATTACAAAAAGAGAAAAATATACATCATGAACGACCAGAACCTCATTTCGTCAAATGGAAAGCTAGATACGAAAATTAACTTCTATTAAAAAATAAAAGCTAGAGTTGCTTGGTACAAGTCTAAAATGTTATAGCCTATTTTATTCAAGAAAAGAAAAACAATTTCTTTTTTGTTTACAGTTATACAATTTACTTGCACGAGGGGAAATATTATACTTTTTAGGTAAGTCAACTCATTTAATTCTAAATGTCACGTCAAGTTACATTTCTAATTTATTGAATGGAACTTTTTCATCTTATAAATTTTATAAATATTTAATTGCCGTCTTGTTCAGTTACAGGAAAGTGGATGAGTAGGAAGTCACGTTTAGTTTCGAGAATTATCTAATGAAAACATTATGGAAAATCCACTTCAGCAAAAGCACGCGAAAACGCTGGCTTTTGTAAACAGATCTAGAAGGAGAATCACACACTCTCTCTCTCTCTCTCTTTCTGTTTCTCTCTTGCTCTCTCTTAATCCCGCCTCTCCCTCTCCAACAAATACCGTGCTCAAGTTGTGATCTGAAGCAACTTCGAAGGTGATATAACAGGAAAGAAATCGTCTGCAATATTGGTATAGCGTGCCAAACATGAATATGTCTGCTTGAATCTGCGTCATTAATTACGGAAGTGTCAAACCTGCAGATTTGTCTCACCCAAGGTGTTCGTGCTATAGGCAGGTGCTAAAGCACTATGGAAGATGTCTTTAAGTACACATTGTCAGCATTGCAGTTTCGGCTTCTTTCTTTATTGTTTACTTACTTACGTACTGTCTTACTTTCTGTCTTTTTTTATTTATTAATTCATTTTTATCACGTGGAGTTTATCTGTTTCCCCCTGTAGTATCAAAGGAACATTAACGGGCAGCCATATCTGGCATAAACGCACTAATATGCTGCAGTAAAGTTATTAGTTAAGAGCTTTGGCTAAAAGAATTAAAACGCCAAATGGTCCTTGTTTTCAGTTTCTCAGAAACGCTTTCGGCGTCTGCATTCATGTACAGCACTTGTGTAGAAAAGGCCTTTGAAGAAAACTATCACATAGTCCAATTACAATTTCAAACGCGGTGATTACCAGAATATGCTGTCTACGCTCTCTCTCTTGGGTATTGCTTTACGAATAAATATCCATACCCTCCTGATTATGAGGGAATCTTTCTCAAACAAGTCTGCTCTGTCACCTTACAAACCAAGATTTTTTTTTTGCGGGAAATTATTCCATAAATTCCGAGTGATTTAGACCAAAAGAAAATTCCTCCTGTCGTCTTAATAAAGGGTTCAACAATGCCTTGGATTGTGAACCATCGATTCTTTGTAAAATACCAAGGTTTATATTTTAAAATTTTTTGGTCAGTGAGATAGCTTAAATATTTTGTAAGAATTATATTAAAATATACATTTCTGGATACTCTGTACATACGAAGGGTTAAGACAAGGCACATGACTCGTGATAAGAGCGGGACGAGATATCAGACAAATGATAAAACTATAAATAATCACTCTGAAAATAATCCTCGAACGATTGTGCGTCAACCTAGATATATTTTCACACTTGTAGAAGATAAGTAGAACAGTGAGAGGGTATCTTTCATATACCATATTTCTTTATTGTCCCAAATATAGGAGATTCCATACTGCGACAGAGAAAAACAAAACCGACTGGTATGACGTTGTTGTGACTTCAATATTACTAGGGATTACAAGTGCGTTACGCAGGGCAGTTTCTTAAGCCTTTTTTCTTTATCAATAAATCTCCTCCCTACTTTTATCAAATTTTTATTTTCAAGCTTGCCTCAACATAACAAATCTCGAGATAAACATCAGAGACGAATATTATGAAATCGTGTCCTCAAATGTATCGACTCAAATTTGTTGATAATGTTAACTCCCCTTTTGCCGAAAGCAACGCAAAATTTTGTCATGCTTTAAAAAAATGCTGTATGTATATAAAAATTTATAATGACACAATTTTTCGGCTAACAAATCCTTTTTCACTTGGAAAGGGAAGTTCAGATGCATAAGAGCATATCCGCTACACGCATCACGGACACCCGAGTGTGGTAGAGAAAATGAATGACGCAGAGCTCTACTAGCACATTTCCATTTCCGAGTACAAGTAAAGGCGTTTAAGATTCCCACTCAAGACCAAACGAAATATCATACATTTTTTAAATAAATAAATATAACATCACAAATCCATATAAAACACGTTATTATAACGGCAATTTTATGATAATGACCAGTGGATGCATTTTTCTGACTAAAAACAAACTCTTTTCTATGCCATTTCTCAAGGTGGGTCAGCAAAAAAGAATGAAAATGTTCACTTTTTTAAAAATATTTTTAAAACATCCCCACTTTTATGCTGCCGGCCAAATGCCTGCTTGGCCGTCACGTGACCATTCACCAGATGGCAGCACAGTAGGCAATACGACACACAGCCCATATTTCCTGATGAAATCTGATCTTATAGAATGTGTCACCTAAGTGTGACATTGACTGACGCCAAGGCTTCCACGGACCACTCAGGATAGTCTTTACTGGGGAACAAAGCTGACATGAAGTCCTGAACAAACTTTGGAAAAGTATTCTCCATGATGCTTTTTCTTATCCCTCTCATAAGGTTCAACTGAAAAGAAGAGATACAGTTGAATGAACAGATCATGAAATCTTGTGGAAGAAGTTTTTCTTAGGTATAAACTGTAGCTTGTGAATATTGTGTAACTCTACCTTCTACCTGGGCCACAGATTAATTATGTGCACTTTTCTCCAATGGGGAGAAATGTGGAGAAATAGGCCATGAATTGAACGTATAAATATCTGTGAATATCTGGTGAAAAATTAATTCTGTGGCTCTGGTAGAGCAGGGGCAGATTTAGGCCGTATTCTTCCTGAAGACGGTCAGATTTTCAAGTTTACATTGACTGGTATTTAATTTTTTCTGTCTGAAGACGGTCAAAAATGGAGGATGGATCAACAAACATAATTTGGAAGACTGTCAGAAAATATCTCTGGACCCACCCCTGTAGAGGGTAGCCTAACTGAAATCTTCGTCTTACTCCTGTAAATGTATGGTGCTGCACTCCCTCCCCTCTCACTAACCTGATATCTGACATTGTGGACAGTTATCAACTGGGCAGCCACTGGTTTATGTCCAGCAATGGTGTGGAGGTAGCTACGAGTGTACTGCGAACACGTGGAACATCCACAGTTCTCATCTATGGGGCGGAAGTCCTGGGAGAATTTCTCTAATTTCAAGTTCAACAGGCCTGTGGGAACTAACGCTGTTCCAAACCTCTGTAATGTGAAAAGAATAAGCTTCTTATGTAAAATAAAATAAAATAAAATAAAATAAAATAAAATAAAATAAAATAAAATAAAATAAAATAATGTAACATAACATAACATAGCACAACATAACATAATATAATATAAAGTATTTTGCTGTTATTCCTTATCGTGAATATTTCGAGAAAATCAATGAAATATTTCAAGAATATTATACTCACTGCAGTTCTTGTGGGATATACACAATCAAACATATCACATCCTAATGCACAGCAAACCACCAGGTCAACGGCAAATCTGGAACGCAAGCAGAATGTCCTCAGTTTCATGACGTTTAAATAGTCAATAAATGATGAAAAATAAAAATGACTATCAAATCTATCACTGTGCAACAGACTGTCTGTTATCAAGAAAAAATATATTTAAGAATTCAAGATGTCAGCTTGCAAAAAAAAAAAATAATAAATAAATAAATAAACAAAATAAAATAATAATAAAAATAAAATTAAATTAAAATAAATTTAAAAAAAAAGTAAAATTCAAGATGAAATGTCAAAGGGAAATTCACATATCCGTAATGTTTCTAAAGTTTCACTTATGTTCTTGGTTTATACCTAAAATTAAATAGCCAAAACCTTTTATCAAATGATTTCAGTTTATATACAAAAAGTTTTTAGTACTGTGCACTATAATCAGACCTATATCAGAAAAAAAGGTCATTTTCTGACCGCCGAGTGCCATACCCCACTCCCATGAGATATCTTGGCTTGTCCCCGGGCAGATGGTCAGTGGACAGAGAGACCATCCGCCAGAACTGACTCTTTTCTTCCCCTCCACTGAGTCCTCCAATAGCAAACCCTGAGACATCTCGTTTTGTTAGCTCTGAAATAATCAAATAGCAAATGCTATAACATCTTGTCTTGTTTGTTCTAAAATTATTATAAGCTAACGCCATCTTCTTGACTATCAATATATATAATATTTGCATCTGTACATTTTTTGTCATTACATACCGACACATGAGTTACAATAATACTTATATCTAGTTATTTACCCAAATTAAACAATATATCACTTTACCCTGAGCACATTTCTTCCTCAGCTCAGCATCCAATCCGCCTTGTACAATAGGAAATATACTTTGGTCGTGAGGTCTGGCGTGCGCCTTTAAGCAACGATCCAACCAACGGATAGTTCTGAAATAAAAATTTCCTCAGTAAGTCCTTTTCAGATCTCCTAAGTGCAGTTTCACAAATGGATTTTTAGTATATAAGTCTGTTGCAACAGTGTTACTCTCAAATATTAAGATAAATGGAGTTAGTTTGCACAGTTAAAATTACAACATTACATGTATGTTAGGTTTTATTTACATGCCTTTTAAATGCTAAGATAAATAGAATACCAATATTGTACCAATCTACCAACTCTGTACCAATGCTGTATATTGACTCTGTAGCAACGTACCAATATATAAATAGCTAAGCTCTGGTCAGTTATGCTGTTATAGTAGTGTATATTACAGTGTATGAGGACATTCAGAACAATTTATATACTCACTGATCTGCAGACTAAGGCTCTATTCCCATAGATTTTAGATCGATCTATCCCCGCGGGGAGTCTCACTAGATTACTTTCAGATAATCCGACTTAAATGTCCGTCCCGCCTACTACAAGCTGTAAGGAGGTAATTAACTTTCATGTCCGCCCGGCTGACAGCTATTTAGCGTGAACCCCAAGGGAGTTAGGTCGATCTAAAGTAGGTCGATCTAATCTATGGAAATGGGGTGTATCAGATCTGCGAATGAAATATGGCTGACCTACATGAAAGCAGAGCCCACTAATCTACTAATGGTCTCCCCGCCTCCACACGCACCGTCCCTGCATGGGTTTAGCAATTAAACCTAGCACCCCATTTCCATAGATTAGATCGACCTACTTTAGATCGACCTAACTCCCTGGGGGTTCACGCTAAATAGCTGTCAGCCGGGCGGACACGAAAGTTAATTACCCCCTTACAGCTTGTAGTAGGCGGGACGGAAGTCGGATTATCTGAAGTCGGATTATCTGAAAGTAATCTAGTGAGACTCCCCGCGGGGATAGATCGATCTAAAATCTATGGGAATAGAGCCTAGGAGCTGTGATTTAATCTGTGCAGAGGCGGGGAGACCATCAGCGGATTAGTTGGCTCTGCTTTTATGTGGGTCGGCCATATCCGATTCGCTGATCATTTAGTTGACAGATCAACTTGTTCTAAATGCCTTCGGTGATGTACAAACCTCCACATGGCTTCCTCCACTCTAGGTCCTGTAGTTGTACTGTGAACCACATCATCTAACTGCATGATTATGTCAGCACCTGGAACACAAAAGGTAAACTTCTGCCTGGGACTTTTGTGCTTTTAAACTTAAGTTTTGTTTTAACTTAAGATGATAGTATTATCTCATATTATAATTATACCTTTTGTAGAATTTTAGACCTCTATTAAGTCAATATATTAGTGTTGTTATAGTACCTAGCAGTAGTGGTACAATGTAAAAAATAAAAAAAGACCAAGTCTGAACAGACACTGCAAAGTGTTTAACAACTAACCAATGGAATTCTGTATTTCAATAGATTTTTCTGGAGTTAGCATCATTGTAGAGCCATCATGTGGTGACTCAAACTTTACGCCTTCTTCTGTGATCTCTGCCAGCTTTAATAAAGATACCATCTGAAAACCTCCGCTGTCCTGAAATTGGGAAGCAATATTTATTCATTTTGTGGAACATAATTACAACTATTCTACTTTACTTCAACTACAATGAAATGCAATTTACAAATCCCACTCTTTTTTAATTATTTGAATCAATTTTGTATGTGTTTCTCCAGGTTCAAGTTATATGTAAACAAGCGACATCTTGTTGCTTACCGTGAGCAAGTTTCGGTTCCAGTTCATAAACTTATGTAGACCTCCTGCCTTTTCAAGCAACTCTGGACCCTATGAATGATAATACAAAACCAATCAAATATAGTACATTAGACATGATACAAAAAGAAACTATATTCAACAAGTAGTTTTAAAGTGCAAAATATACAATTTCATGAAATAAAGAATTTTAAGATGATATCAGCAAACCGTGGCCATGTACTTCTTCCATCAAGTACAGAATTGGCTGATAGATTTTAAAGTGATAGTGCCAGTTAAACTCAACCAAGACGGGATACTTGATTTTAATTTTACACCAAATAAAACAATATTAAGTTGTAGTGCACAGCTCTGAATATTTTAATATAAATCATGTTCAATCAAATCTTATTTACCCAGTATTTTTTCATAAGAGACACGTGTGTAAAGCAATTTTTTAAAAAATAAATTATTATTATTATTATTATTATTATTATTATTACCGGTCTGTGCCCTAGGTGGTAGGTATTGCCAAGAATAATTTGACAGTCCATTTCTTCTAACTGATCTGGTAACATCGCCTTCAAAGTACCCTGTGTCCCGACCGGCATAAACACGGGGGTATCCACTTCATGATGTGGCAGAATTAGCTTACTTACTCTTGCCTTAGTGGTTGAACACTCCGCTAAAACTTTGAAGCTTAACGCATGTGCTTTTCTCGTGGCAGACATGGCTGTCAACTTCCGCTTTTCGCTAAAAATACAATCCAATCAAAATCAGTGTTACAATCTCTACAGTGTTAAATGATTGTTTTGGGGTATATTCACTCATTTTTAAAGGGTGGGAAGTGAGAAAAATTATATTTAAAAACTCAACCATACATTGATCGTAGCAATCACATGCACAGAAGTAATTTGGCTTACAACTTTGAGAACTTTCGATTTTTTTCAACTGACCAATCACAAAACCGATTATAATATCAACAAGCGCATGCGTGTCACGTTGCCGTAATATGGCTTCCGCAAGTGCAGGTGCTTCCGCGAATGCAGACCTCCCGGAATTTCGAGACGACGATATGGTTAAATGGAAGGCAATTTCACTTACACACGTAGACTATCCAGAAGGTGGGCTGGCGGTGGATTTGTTCCTAATAAGATACTCTTCCTTAGCTTCACACAGGCACTACTGGCGCTGCCACCTTGATTTTGATTTCTGCCGTTTTTTTAGATGAATGGGATTTATAAGTAAAAACTCCAGCGGAGATATAAATATATTTCAGAGGGGCTATGTCAACGAGTTCTTGCTTTTGTTTGTCAAAGACAAATGTTACATTTACACTATGGCCTATGAAAATAGTTATAAGAAATTTTGGCCACAAGGAATAGAGTTATGTATGAATGTAATAAAGCCAGACAACACGAAATCCATGCGTTAGCACTCCTGTTGACGGTTTTTGTTAGAAGGGGCTACATGTCAAAATCGTCAACAGGAGTGCTAACGCATGAATTTCATGCACAGTTGTGGAGATGAGTTTTATTAATATCACCCAGGAATTTAAATTATAATATAAGGCTTAGCTTTAAGATTATACAGTATGCTGCCTCCTTCAAAAATTACAAAAAAGATCATTAAAATGAATAAGTTAGACAATTCTACAATGTTTTTTTCAAGATATTTTTAGTCCATGCAAATCTTATTTGAATGGCAGACAAAAATGAACATGATTATCAAACATAAAAAATCTGTTAGTAATTGCCACACAGATTAATTTGGATGGAAGAGACTGATAAAAAACTGCCAGGTAACTGAATTTAATAAAATCAAAGACTTACAATGTGTATATTTGGGGGCATATTGCATAAGTTGTTAAGTAAAAAAAAAAAAAAGAAAAAAAATATTTATTTCTTGTTATAACCCTCAACTCTTTTTCAGGTGATATATTTGGATTCCTTTTGGCTTGCTCCAGTCTCCTCCCTGTTTTCATATTGGGATCCTTCTTCACACTGATTATTTTTAGAAGAGACTTGCATACAGTAAGTGAAATGCTGAGGTTAATTCATTTAATACTGTAGTTGAAGAGATGAATGATGATTCAAATACACGCGCACACGCACACACACACACACAGGCAAGCATGCGTGCAGGCACCCCCTTTCTCACAGAAAAAAAGGTTAACCTGTTATATTTTTTATCAGCTGTCACAGTATTATTCCCCAATTATTTTCCATCTTTTTTATGGACATTATTGATTTCATTATAGATTTCATTTTGGAATTTTGTGAATGGAAAATCTGGAAGTTTTGTGAATGTATTCATTAATTAATAATGTTAATAAAAATTTGAATCTGAAAATTTTTACTATTTACAGATTTGTTACTTTGCTGGCTTAATTCTTAATGAGTCAGTAAATTGGGTAACAAAACACATTATTAAAGAGCCAAGACCAAGAGGTAAGTCCATAGTTTATTTTGTTTTGTAGAACTTGATTTAGTGTCACTACATGTATATATAATGTACATAGTGAAATTTTTCCACAATTTCTCCTGTTAGTACAGATCCTTTCTCTTCTGCAGGGGCGAAATAATGAGTGCTTTTTCTTCTAAGAAAATATTAGTGCTTTTATTATGATGTTATTTTGAGGTGTTTATCATGCTAATTTGATTTTTTTCTCTTTCCAGCCCGATCAGTATTACATACAGAGTATGGTATGCCATCTAGTCATTCACAATTCATGTGGTTTTTTGCAACATATCTCGTCTTCTTTTTATTTATAAGGTAAGTGAAGGATATTTCCTGTTAAAACTAATATATTATTTGCATGTTACAAATGAACCTTTAGACAAATCTTAAGGTGTGATTAAAACCAGTTATCTTATCAGTTTTTATGTGTTTGAGATCTAGATAATAAAGAAAACTAGAAGTTGAACAAACTAAGCAATTATAAAAAATCCTTTTATAATTATTTATGATAACTAAAACCTGTCTGTAGGGATGTCTATTTNTCTCTGATCCTCTAGTTTATATTCATTGATTTAGTCTTAAAATGATTTCTATAATAATAATATACAGATGACTATGTCTAATTTTTTGCATTTCCACCACTGTTTTTGGCTCTGTTTGTCTGTCTTTATGTCTATTGTGCAAGAACTTATGAACACATTTTGATGAAAAAGTCCATTATATCTCTTAATTAAGACAAATGTAACTCACTTTATTTGAAATAAACATTATGAAAATTAAAAGTACATATGAAACGAACTTTGGTGGAGTGTGGATTCCCAGTAACACACATATGGTAATGACTTGATCTTTTCACTGGGCAAATAAAACCTCAGACTTTCAGATACACAATTTTATAATCACAAAATTATATATTTCTGTATAGCACTTGTAGTGCTTTTAATGCATAAAACAGAACTAAGGAATATTCTGCTTTTCAATTTTGTTGCTACCACACATAGAAATGTTCTGATTTTAAGAAACTATAACCTATAAAATATAGTATCTGTAAAGTTCACAATTTTCCCCCATTTGAAAAGATTGAGTAGTTACTGTAAACCACTTGTACTTGTTTCTGATACAATTCAAATAAATTTGACATGCCAAGGGATGAACTAAAGAAATCACTCGATCAACCATAAAAGAGCTTTAAAATGCTTGTTTCCTTAGATTTTTGGTGGTAAATTTAACCTACTTATCTGTCCAACTTTTTGGCCCCATTTATATACAGCAGAGGAAGCTAGCAGAAAAATCCATTCAAATATCATTTTTCGGGTAATATTAAACAATTTATTTTCAATTGGTTATTCTCTTAGTTATACTATTTGAAACTATATGCTGGCATTTGATCAGCTTTAGTGGCAAAAAACCGGACTTCATGTGCATCTTTAATCTAAATAAATGGCCAGTAATTGACTGTAAACAAAACTTAATTAAATTAGGTCACATGGCATAATTGACAAGTAATGTGTATGGAATTGCATGTAATGGAGATGTGATTATTTTCATTTCAGGGTTCATCGGAACAATAAATTTGTAGATGAGCTTTGGAAATATGCAACATTAACTTTTGTGTTCTCTTTGGCCACAGCAGTGGGATACAGTAGGTAAGTTACAAACCAAGATATGTTTTCAAAAATGTTTTTGTTTCTTTTTATTGTATATATTATATCAATCCAAGAGATAAATTTTTAAGACATCAAAACCATAAGATGAAAAATAATATACTGAAAACTGTATTGACACATATGCACACGATTCCATTAGTAAGAGTTGTTAAAAATAAAACGATTTTTTTTTCACTTAAAGAATGAAAGTTTTGCTGACTTGGCAGAGGCACTAGTATGTGCTGTCTGATTGCTTTAAAATTCTTTTATTCCACATTGAAACAATTTGTTTTCAGAATATACCTAGGGTACCACACATTTCGTCAAGTCTTCTGGGGTGCAGTGTTGGGGGCAATTCTAGGGGCCCTTTGGTTTAGCATTGTGCAGTTTGTTTGTACACCATTCTTCCCCCTTATTGCAGCATGGTAGGTGAAGACTACTCTCCACCAAAAAAATTATAATTGGTTATAGAATTTAATACTTTTTCTTGAATTTCACTTAAAAAGAGGCATAGAATTTGTGCCATATTATATTCTTATTGAACAGGTATTGTATTTTCACAACAAATTTCTCTGAGCCATAGACATGTTTATCTTTTTTTGTTTGTTTATGCTGTTTTAAAGATTTATATATATGTATATTTATAAATTCATTCATATCTTTTTCTATTGAAAACGTCAGTATTAATTTTTTTATACCATATTATTTTGTATTAATTTATTTGGCCTTATTTGCTTTCAGGCCCATATCAGAGTATTTAATGATTCGAGACTCTACTCTAATTCCTAATGTTATGTGGTTTGAATACACTTCACATAGAACTGAATCTAGGTAAGTTGTAGTTGGTGGGATTAAGTTTAAGTAAAAGTTACATATTTACAAGAATTCCCTGTAACTCATATAAACTACTTATACTAGTTTGTTATACAACTTGATTAAAGTCAACTTGCCAAAAGAAAAACCAAATTTATCACTCGGTCAACCAAAAATATACCTGTAAAACTGCACCTTTTTCAAATCCCGGTCAGAAATTTGACTTATTTATCTCTCCATCCAAATTTTAAAGTCCACCAAATAAGGAAGTAATGTTTGATGCATTACTGCTGCATACTCAATAGCATGAACATTTGAGTGAATGGCAGAAACTGCTGAGAGTTATATAATTATACATGCAGCACAGAAAGCTAACAGAAAATACATATTCAAATATGGTATTTCAGGAAGTATGAGACGATGCTTTTTGGTATTTCCACCAATTTAGTTGTGCTGTTTAAAGCTACATAATTGCATTTGGTCGTATTTAGTGGTTAAGTTTTGGATTCATCCATAACCTTAAAGATATGATGAATAGTATACTATAGAGTCACAGACTTTAAAAAAAAAATTCGGTCAGCTATTGGAGACTTTCACATATATGTATTTATTTTTTTTGTGGTTTCCAGGAGCAGATTAAGAAAACAAGGCAGTTGGAAGTCCTCCTGACAACAACAGAAAAATAACCATTATAGGAAATTTTCATTTTGAAAGTGATTACTTATTATAACTAAAACTAACTCTAAGAAATATTTCTTTTGAATGTGATATGCCATTTTACTGAAAATTAACCACAGGATTTTTCCTCTTTTTATTTTGTTTATTTATTCATGTATTTATTTATTTATTTGAAAAAAAGTTATGTAGTTAATATAGAATAAAATAATTTGAACATGTAACTTAACTGAAAAAAAGTAAATTTCTATTTTGCAAGTGCTTGTATCAAAAGACTTGAAACTAATCATTTTGGAAATTAATGTTATTTGAAAGAAAAGTGGTATAATAGGGAAATTAACAATGAAGGACAAATAGATGTGAAGATTGTTTTTCATGTTTAGAGTGAATGTAAAAGTTTAAACAGTACTAATGACTGACAATTATTGTAGCAATCAAGTGAAGAAATGGTGTGAGTGCAATCACAAAATAATCAAGACTTGATCATTTAAGCAGGAACAGAAGTGTTTGTATTTTAAGTGTAACATTGTGTTCACTTGCATTGGTAATAGATAATTAATATGTAAATAGCAGGCATTCAGACACAACACTGTCTCTTCAAATGCACTTGTTTTATATCAAGTGAGTTCATTCCAAATGTTTTCTATGGCTGTTCCAGCTTTTTGTAGGTTCAGGTGTTGGAATTAGTTTCCTCAACTGATGCATAAAAGAGATATGCATTCCCAAGCACCATTGTAGCCTGTAGGAGGTGGGGAATTAGTGTTTTAATCTGGGAATCTGGACTATTTTCTGATCAATCTTATAGTTGAACTTAGGTACTTGAACTGTTATAATCTAGGTTATATATGTGTACTATAAGGCTCTTCTCACATCGAGCTATACACTGAACTTGTAATTGTGCTAGGTTTGGTTTTGGCTGTTTAGTTATGTTCAGGGGTGGATTTAGGCCGTCTTCTGGGTCTTCCGGAAGATGGTCAGATTTTCAAGTTTACATTGACAGGTATCTAATACTTTCTGTCGGAAGACGGTCAAAATGAAGGATGGATCAACAAAGATAATTTGGAAGACTGTCAGAAAATATCTCTGGATCCGCCCGGGATGTTTAATGAAAATTAGAAAGCTATGCTGAGCTCATGCCTCTGTGTAAGTGACTCTCTGATGTAATAACCAAGTTATTATGTTGTCACTCTCTCGGAGTGGTATAGTTTGGTGTACTGCTTGATGTGACTAGGGCCTTAATTGTAAATTATCAGGGATTGGAACTGGGTTTGCAGTATTACTCTTTGTGTCTTAAATTGTGTGAGTGGTTTTCTACAGGAAAGTGACACTGAATAAATTTTAAAGTCCTAACAGTGAATACATGTTTAAAAACTGCTTTCGAATTCAGTTTGACAATAGAATCAACTTAAATACTAATAGACATTTATTTTTGTAGTACTAACCTCAAGGATTTTTAGCAATTTTCCTGATGACAGTACTGATTATCATAGCCAGAGAGGTACATCTTGTTGTTTATCTCTTATGCAATATAATATCTCAGATGAAGAATTGGCTTGTAGGTGGCTTTAATCTTTTCTATGAAAAGGGTAATTTGTAATGATGGGCATAGTTTAAAAAGAAAAGAATGTTTGCACTGCTATTTTCCTTGCTGATTGGGTGTGTGTTCTTATTTTTTCTTTCACTGTTTCTCTCGAGCAATGCCATTTTCATGGAGAACTATTTGTATAAAAGCCACCGTTATGATAAATAACATTTGTAAGACTAATGCTTTGTTTGTTTTATATATGATGAACTGTGCACTTTCTCCTGAAATGTGAGTTTACAGATCTCTATTACATATTGCAGATGGGGTGGGGGTGTTCCTGCACTGCTATAAATAACTTCAATTTTCAGAAATTGATGTTATTCATCTTGTTAAATACGAATGGGTGACTAACATACAGAGTATCTGTTCAAACATAGCTGAAGGACACTGACAATTTTCACAAAAATACCCTCTGCGTAATGTTCATTATGTATAATCACAACAATCGACTTGGGTTGCTTTTGCAGAGAGAAGGCTTAAGATAAGAAAATACTTTCATAATTCTCGAGTCTATAAGCATTTTAAATATTTTTAATTGTCATTAGAATGGAATCACCAAAGTTTAATGTCTTGTGTTAGTTACATAAACATATAACATCTATGGCTAAAATGTCACAACTTTTGGTCCTTTCTTTTTCTTCTTCAACTTTGGGCTCTCATGGAGAGTGGGTTCATCCTCCACATTGGCATATTTATGGACCTTGTCTATGGTTGTGTCTGCAATCCCTACAAAAAAAGTTTTTAATGAAACAGATGAAAATTAATGGAAAAAGTGACAAACAGACAGGCATGAAGCCAGTGATTTTAAGAGGGGTGCAAATTTTTTTCTGGTCTGGGAAAAGTGCACCTTTTTGCCATTATGTTATAGACCCAAGATCAGATTTTGATTCAGTGCAGACCTTTTTAGACCAAAATAGTGATTGGTTTGCTTGACCCCCATTCGCACCCTCATCCCCAGCCTAGAGACATGCAAACATGTATTTGTGGCACTAGTACACAAACAATACAGAGTCAGACAGGGGCTAATAGTTGGTCAACAGTATAGTACTCCTCTTGCACCCTGAGTTTCAAAGGTTCCCAAAAACTTGCCTATTTACAATCAGCTTGCCTCTACTGTTTTCTGGGACCTTTGAAACTTGGGGGGGGGGATCCTTCAAAAACACTAACAAGTAGCACTGAGGACAGATTTTTAAGTAAACTGTATGTATAATGAGTACAACACTTTGAAATCAAGACAAAGGCCAAACATGAAAACTTGTCTATATGATCATCATGGCCAGACAGTACTGAGATTACCAGGTCCTACTGACAGATAAAAAAATTGAAATGAAATGCTTCAGGTTTCTTAAATGGAGGTACATAACTACCTTGCTGTTTCTGCAACTCAGGGCAATCCTTTCTGAAATGTTCCACAGATCCACACATCCTACAGCAGCCACCTGAAACAGCACAATTTTATTGTATTTTAGGGCGTATTCCCAGAGCTTTTAGATCGATCTATCCCCGCGGGGAGTCTCACTAGATTACTGTCAGATAATCTGGCTTAAATGTCCGTCCTGCCTACTACAAGCTGTAAGGGGGTAATTAACTTTCATGTCCACCCGGCTGACAGCTATTTAGCGTGAACCCCCAGGGAGTTAGGTCGATCTAAAGTAGATCAATCTAATCTCTGGGAATGGGGTCTTATTCAGGTCTCTGAGCATCTGGTACAGCAAAATAGGTATTTCATTCTTTCTTGCATAATGCTGGTAAACATGTAAATAATTTCTCCAAAGATATTTAACATATTTACAAACCCTTCATCAAAGGGCTTTGACGTGACTGACTTGCAGATGTGAGCCATTCATAGGTAGAAAACATGTTTAGTCTCTTTAGAAATAATTTACTTATTATACCATTTTTTTATTAGTCAGTAAAAAAAGGACATAAGGGCACTTGATTCAAACAAAGCCTGAGTTTTTAAAAGCCATACTCTTTAATCTAGTATTGTTGCTAAATGGTAGATTAATTTTTATTGTGTTTCTTTAACATTGTCCTGTTGTCAGTGTTTTTGATAATTCTTTAACAGTGTAAGGCACACTGAGATTTTAACTTATGTGCTATGAAAGAGTGTATTATAATTATCATTTACACTATTATTATATCACCTTTTGGATACAGTCCTCTTGGGTTATCTGGACACTGCTTAGATATGTGACCCATTTCAGCACATATAAAACACTTGGCATAGGGGAAGTGACCTGAAGAAAATAAAAACACATTTGAATATCAGATGTGGCCATGACAAAATTAAGACCATGATAAAAGACTACCTCAGTTTAAAAACTCACTGTTATGATTCCATAGTATAAATGCATAGATAGCTTATTATGACTTTAACACTGGTACAGTCAATTAACCAGTTAAAAGGGATCCTGGGCGGTAAAATCTGTTAAATGTGTTACTGGCCAGTTGCTCTGCTTTGGTCCAGTTATAGATTCTTAGACTATGATGACTCAAGGGGACCAGTAGGCTAAAACATTTCTGACGCTAACTGCATAGACACTATATAAATGTGTGGAGTTGGCAATCTTTTTCATTTAATTTACAAATGGACACACATACATAATGAAAATAACAATAACATCATTTTATAACTATTTAAAAGCAGAAATATAAAATTATACTTTTGTCTTGTTGAAAAAAAAAAGAGATAAATAAATAAAATTTGGCAATCTAAAACTGCTACTACTCATTCACCTGGTTCAACCTTGGCCTTGCAGGTGGCGCTGCTGTGCTCTGTGGAGCCACATTTAAAACAGATCCCAGTGCCCTGGTCAGTGTCTCTGGTCACTTGTGGGCAGTCCGCCAGAGTGTGACCAGACTGTCTACAGTTAAAACACACCTGCAAGATAAAGTGTAATCTAAGCATTTATCTTGATAGCAGAATGAAACAGAAAATACTTGGATTAAGCTTGTGTCCACCAAAAAGGGATGGATGGATGAATAACACCAACCACATCAGAAATGTCCCAAAAATGAAGTGAAAAACATTTAATTAACTTATTCACTGTATTCAGAGGATAAAATATTTCTAAAAACATCAGTAAGCTTACTTTGGAGAAATTACATTGATGTACTGGTAAGTGTATAATCAATATTATCATTCAATGCAAACATATGTATTTTAAACACACTATACCACCTATGTACTTTCTTTTAATAACACTGATGAAAAAAAATATCACATAGCTCCCCCAATCAACTAAAAATAAAAATAAATAAATAAATAATTACCCTGGCAGCCTCTCTTTCGTTAATCCTCTTCACTCGTCTGTATTCACTTCGAGCTGCCTTATAGTCCTGACTATTTGCCACATTAAACTTTCCTTTAATAAAAGCCTTCTTGCCAAACTTCTTCTTATGTTTGGCCACACCCCCTTTCTGAGGCCCTTTGTGTTGATTACTTTGTGTTTGGCCATGCTTTTCCAGTTTAGAATGTGTGTGATCTTTTTCAGAATTGGTGTTTGCTGGTTTTGGTTTCTGTTCACCTGTCTTCATCTCTGTCCATGAAGAAGCTGACAGTTCCTTCTTTTTGTTGGCGGGTCCACCTCTTGCCCATCGCGTCATGGTTTAAACTTGTGTAAAAACCAGTTTTTTCTGCAATATATTCCACTTGAAATATCTTCCTGCACTATTAAGAAACAGGTAAATAGGGGTCTCTGAAAAATGACATTGCAAGAATATATATGAATGTAAGTGTGAACTGTGTTGAGTTTATAATATAAAAACAAGGTCAAAAGTGATAGTAGTGTTGCTTTGTCTCAGTTTTCCGGGCTTACATGCAGGTTCAAAATAAACACTATAATAAGACAATGTGGTATATTATAACCGAAAACTAACTGAGGCACATGTAAACTGATGCTAAGGCTGGGACTCGTTACAGTTGTTATTTACTGAACTGCAGTATTTGCGCTAGGGTTACTGAACACCTCACGTATCCACTCTCACATATTTTATATCTAATATCTTTAGTAAAAATTTTATCTCATCTGGTTGGTAAAACTAAGTCTGAGATCAATAAAATAGTTAAAACATTAACAAGTACCTCAAAACGTGTCAGCCATACATTGCACGCTACTTCCGGTGGTATCGATGCTGACTAATTACCCTTTTTCCACATGTGAATAGTAAACACGTGTTATTGAGTCCAATTTGTTGGATCGCATTCAGCGAGTTTTAAATTTTAGCATATCACACAACAATTGTAAATATCAGATTATGGATCAAGCTGATGACGGGCTTTTGTTAAATTTAGTGTCCTTTGGAGGAGAGGGAGGAGGGAATAAAAGACCCAAGAAGGAGGACAAGGTAACGATTAAATTTAATGCATGGACTGTAATCTTCTAACTTAAATAATTTTTTCTGGATTCGAGCCTAACAAGTGTTTCACACAGTAGTGAATATGACATTAGTGGCCGCAGTTCACTTAAATTGATGTTTCTTGGTCTATTTTTGGTTACTCTGTAATGCCTTTTTACTTGAATTATGTACTGTATGTGTCTTTGATTATTTTTAAATAGAAACAACATTTCTGATAAACAACTTTGAGTTTCAAAGTCCTCAGTTTGCATGAGCACACCGTCACGTAAATTTTGTTCATTTCCTCACTTATCCTATTATAATTTTAGTTGACTCGTCTGAAAAGACAGAGAGCGGAAAAGCGAAGAGCTTTAATTTCTTCAAAAATAGCAGCTTCCAAACAAGAAACACCCACAGGAGCCAAAAAGCCAAAATTAGGCACCAATGGCCCCACCATAGAAGAGGACAAGCACTCTCCATCACCAGCAGAAAAAGAAAGGAAGATCCCTTCAGAGACAGAGAGCGCTCATGAAAAAGGAAAAAACTTCAGAAGTGGTCCACAGCAGATTGTAGCTTCCTTATTCAGAAATAACCCAGAAATACCCAAAGTATCAAGGTTAATTTCTCGATCTTTAGAAAATTTTAAAATGCGATTTATATTTCTGTGCATTAATCTTAAGAGTTTCTGTGGTTGAAAAATTTTAGGGTTTGGGTACGTTTTACTAATGAAAATTAAGAAAATAACAACAACAGTTTTAGAATAATTTATGATTTTATATTACATGCATGTATTTACATTTATAATTAGGTATTTTTTAATGTACCTTTTTAGCCATGCAGTTGAACAACTGAAAGAGAAGATATTTTCTTCTGATAAATTTTCGGAGCTTCAGTTACATCCTTTTTTGGTGAGTTTGTGAAATGTTTTCCTTCAATTTGTTTGCTATTAAAATGTCCTGGTAGTAAAGCCACATATATTCTGATCAAAACAGGTCAGTTACTAGTATCTGTAAGTTATCCTGAAATCAAAACTGTTAATTCTGTTCAAGCCACTAGTGTCTGAATGTTTTAGATGTTAAAAAATTGATGTTGAATAAGTTCATCAGTGTGGTAATGATAGTAAATCACATTATTATGTTCTTCATTCTTGATCACTGCAACTTGAACCAAGTGAAGATGTCAGAATTACATTAAACTGTATCTTGTATTTAATATTATTTAAATTGAGACGGAAGAACATTTTGGCCTTTTAAGAAGTTGATTACTAAATAAAGTTTTATGGTTTTTATTTGATGTTTAGGTTAAGTATTTGGAAGAGAAGATGGGCCTATCTCACATGACCAGCATTCAGCAGAAAAGCATCCCGCAAATAATATCAGGGCACGACACTTTGGTCAAATCCCAGACTGGATCAGGTATATTGATTTGTCAGTATTAAAAAGTGATGATGATGATGATGATGATGATGATAAAAATTATAATATTACAATTGATTATTGTTGTTATTTATTTAGACCAAAAATCCATCTATGTTTTAAATCAGCAGATTTTACTCAGATTTTACAATAATTTTGATAAATGCAAGTGATAAGGAAAAACTTTCAAAATACCTTTTATTTCAAGTCTGTTAATTAGCAAAAATTGAATGAATATATTATGAAAGAAGTCTTGTTTAAATACATTATAATACTGATCAGTGTCAAAGATGACGTTATATCTCATTACTGAATTATAATTCAATCTTAAATAATTAGGGAAAACATTGGCTTTTGCCATCCCGGTGGTCCAACATCTACAAAGTATTGTTCCTAAGATACAAAGGCAAGATGGACCTTATGCTATTGTGATTGTTCCAACAAGAGAGGTAAACGTTTTGGGGTCTCTGGTATATATAAACTACTTTCTTTTCTGTAGATAAAAACGTACTGCATTTCATTTTTGTTTATAGAAAAATATTCATAATTTCTTTACTGTTTTTATACTGTTTCTTCTGCTAACAATAATGTCAGTTTTAATTATAGCAAGTGAATTAGATTTTAAGTGTAATTTTTGTGGTTTTGATAAGTAGTTTCAATTTCTACATTTGTTTATTTCCAGCTTGCTTTGCAAAGCCTTGCAATCTTTCAAAAGTTAGTTCAGGTAAGTTATTAAGTACCTTTCCAGTAAGATTGAGATGTGCTACAAGTTAATGAATTCTCTCTATAAATTGATGCATGAAAACTCTTTGATGAAGTTTCTTAATCCGAAAATGTTACAGATAGGTTTTTGAAGTACTTAATAAATTGTAATATACATAATAACTTTTAAAAAAAATCTGGAATATTTTGTTTTCTTTTGCAGATGTTTAATTTGTTGGTTTAATTCTACTTTCAAACTGCTAGAATGTCATTAGAAATAAACATGAATTGTCCATGAATGTCTATCACATCTTGGTCTTCGTATTTACTACAATGTTGAAATGGAATTCCAATGAGTATCAAGTGACTCCCTGTAATTTTTGAAATTTAAAGTTGTCTCATTTCAGCCATTTCACTGGATTGTGCCAGGATGCCTCATGGGAGGGGAACGAAAGAAATCAGAAAAAGCAAGGTACACATTTTGTTGTCATTTCTTGATTGAGAAATGGAATGTGAAAACCAAACACCATTCTTAGCTGAACCTCATATGAAAAATATTTCTGATCAGGGAGGGCTTCAGAGAGTAAAAAAAACGATTGCATTAGATGTGTTTATGTGTATTTGTAAATGTTGTTTTACATGGAGCAGGTTTCTTAATTCAAAGAAAACAGTTACTGTTCATGTAGTATTTCATTCTCATCCAGCCTTATTGAGAATATAGAATACAGCTTGATATTTTGCACAGAAGGCTTTGATAGAATATAGATCTTTCAAAGGTTACTCATAAATGGTATTAGTTTCCTGAACATAATTGATCGTAATAATTATATCTCATTGAGAAATAATGACAGAAGTTATAGAAACCTTCTCAAGCATCCATTGTTTATATCTCCAAGGGGTGAGAATGTCTACAACAATTTTGAATCGAGACCAAAAATAAACCAGGCATATCATAAACTGCCCTGAGGCACAGTACAGTTGATTAATTTGTACCAGAATTTACTTTTAATTTAAAAATGAATAAATATTTTCAGGCTGAGGAAAGGCATCAATATCCTCGTGTCCACCCCTGGCCGTCTGATTGACCACGTCCAGAACACAGAGGCTCTGGGGCTGACCAAGGTCAAGTGGTTGATCATAGATGAGGCTGACAGGTCGGGATCAGATGGGTCTTTTTTCTTCATCTTTTTAAAATTTAGTTGAATTTTAAAATTATAGTATTATACAACACTCTATTTGTCTGGTTTTTAGTAATTTTCATTTTTGGTTCAATTTTAATGCAAGTATCTAATACACTCTGAACTACTTCATATTAATCAGCCTTTGTCAAAAAGGGTTAAAACTATACTCTTCCAAAGCAGAAACTGTGACCAGTAACAGACCATGTTTACAAAATTATTCTGGCTGGCAACAGCTTTAGNATTACATTTAAAAGTATCTTATCATATATTTTAATTGAGACAGACGAACATTTTAGCGTATAAAGAATATGATTACTAAATAAAGATTTAAGGTTTTAATTTGATGTTAAGGTTACGTATTTGGAAGAGAAAATGGGCCTTTGTCACATGACAAGCATTCAGCAGAAAAGCATCCCGCAGATAATATCAGGGCATGACACTTTGGTCAAATCCCAGACTGGATCAGGTATATTGATTTGTCAGTATTAAAAGTGATGATGATGATGAAAATAATAATATTATAATTAATTATAGTTGTTATTTATTTAAAGTCTAAAATCCAACTATGTCAGTAGATTTTACTCAGATTTTACAATAATTTTGATAAATGCAAGTGATAAGGAAAAACTTGAAAAACACCTTCTATTTCAAGTCTATTAATTAGCTAAAATTGAATGAATATATTAAGAAATAAGTTTTGTTTAAATATGTTATAATAGTGATAAATGTCAAAAATGAAGTTATGTCTCATTGCTGAATTATAATTCAATCTTTAATAATCAGGGAAAACCTTGGCTTTTGCCATCCCAGTGGTTCAACATCTACAAAGTATTGTTCCTAAGATACAAAGGCAAGATGGACCTTATGCTATTGTTATTGTTCCAACAAGAGAGGTATGTAAGTGTTACGGGGTCTCTGGTAAAAATAAACTACTTTCCCTTTCTGTAGATTAAAAGATACTTCATTTCATTTTTGTTTATAGAAAAATATTCACCATTTCTTTACTGTTTTTATACTGTTTCTTCTGCTAACAATAATGTCAGTTTTAATTATAGCAAGTGAATTAGATTTTAAGTGTAATTTTTGTGGTTTCGATAATTAATTTCAATTTCTACATTTGTTTATTTCCAGCTTGCTTTGCAAAGCCTTGCAATCTTTCAAAAGTTAGTTCAGGTAAGTTATTAAGTACCTTTCCAGTAAGATTGAGATGAATTCTCTCTATAAAATGATGCATGAGAACTCTTTGATGAAGTTTCTTAATCCAAAAATGTTACAGATAGGTTTTTGAGGTAACAAATTGTAATATCCATGATAAATTTGAAATAAAAAAATCTGGAATATTTTGTTTTCTTTTGCAGATGTTTAATTTGTTGGTTTAATTCTACTTTCAAACTGCTGGAATGTCATTAGAAATAAACATGAATTGTCCATGAATTTCTATCATATCTCGGTCTTTGTATTTACTACAATGTTGAAATGGAATTCCAGTGAGTATCAAGTGACTCCCTGTAATTTTTGAAAATGAAAGTTGTCTGATTTCAGCCATTTCACTGGATTGTGCCAGGATGCCTGATGGGAGGGGAACGAAAGAAATCAGAAAAAGCAAGGTAGATGTTTTGTTGTTGTTCTGTCTTTGGGAAAAGGAATATGAAAATTAAACATCATTTTTAGCTTAACCTCATATGAAAAATATTTGTGATCAGGGAGGGCTTCAGAGAGTAAAAAAAAAAAAAGAATGCATTAGATGTGTTTTTGTGTATTTGTAAATGTTGTTTTACATGGAGCAGGTTCTCAATTCAAAGAAAACAGTTACTGCACATGTAGTATTTCATTTTCCTCCAGCCTTGAGAATACAGAATGCAGCTTGATGTTTTGCACAGAAGGCTTTGATAGAATATAAATCTTATAGAAGTTACTCATGAATGGTATTAGTTTCCTGAACGTCATTGATCATAATAATAATGCCTCATTTAGAAATAATGACAGAAGTTATAGAAACCTTCTCAAGCATCCTTTGTCTATATATCCAAGGGGTGAGAATGTCTACAACCGTTTTGAATCAGAACAAAAATAAACCAGGCATATCATAAATTGCCCTGAGGCGCAGTACAGTTAATTAATTTGTACCAGAATTTACTTTTAATTTAAAAATAAATAAATATTTTCAGGCTGAGGAAAGGCATCAATATCCTCGTGTCCACCCCTGGCCGTCTGATTGACCACGTCCAGAACACAGAGGCTCTGGGGCTGACCAAGGTCAAGTGGTTGATCATAGATGAGGCTGACAGGTCGGGATCAGATGGGTCTTTTTATGTACAGACACAGATGTGTCTGTACATATAGCCGTCATCTGCGTCTGTCGTCGCCGTCGCCGTCGTCGCCGTCGTCGCCGTGCACTTTTACCGATAACACGATAAGTGAAAAACTGTTTTTTCTTTTTGTTTGAAACTTACAGAACTGATGAATATTCATAATACGCAGGTCGAGTTNCCAGCTTTAACCATCAACAGATCACATTTTCACTTTTTTAAAGCATTGATGAAAGTATATGTCAAGTTGCTGTCCCCATGAACTTGTACATTTAAACAACTTTTTTGACACTTTATTTCCAGGCTGTTAGATATGGGTTTTGAAAGAGATGTTGCTCAGATTGTGAACTCCCTGAATGAGAAACAAGAAGGACACAGACAAACTGTGCTGCTCTCAGCCACACTTTCGCAAGGTATTAAATTGTTACAAAATTTGATAACAGTAATAACTCTGTCTTTTTCAAATCCACTCTACCTCTTGATCTTTTTTTTTTTTTCTTTTTTTTTACAAATAACCTCTTCATCTACTAACTCTGTCCTTGGCTGGGATTTTCAAACATAATATTTGTATCATTGATTCAGAAATTTAATTTGTATATAAGTTCACTCAGTACTTAAAATTTTACAAACATATTATGAACTTGTTTGTTATGCCTTTTAATTATATTTGATTAAAATTTATAATGAAGGTTGATGAAAGTTTTATAATGAATAAAAATTAAGTATTTGTCTTCTCTACATTGCATTTTCAACTAAATTGTTCACTTTAGCATTGAAAAATACTACTGAAATTGATGATAAATATGTAATAACAGATGTTGATGTTGTGGAATTCTGTTATTAATTTTTTTTTAAAAATTGACCATCGTTTCAGGGGTGGAAAGACTTGCTGGCATGAGCCTTGTCAATCCCCAGCTCGTAGAGGTCTCCAAACCTGTCACGGACACCAAGGTGTCAAAGCCAGACAGCGTGACAGTGACACAGACGACTGATGACAAATTTGTGATACCAGAACACTTGCAGCAGCACTTCATTGTGGTTCCTAGTAAACTGAGGCTTGTCACCTTGGCAGCGTTTATTTTACAGAAGTGCAAGGTAAATAGGCATTTTGTCAGACAAAGAGGGGGAATTGAAACACCTGGAAACAGATTCTCATTGCATTTTTGGTGTGTCCTTCTTAATTCCTTACGTCAATTTCACCTTATACATTCATTAAAAAAATAATAATAGTATTGAAATATTTGCCTCTCAGTCATTCTGCCATTTGTCACTACTATAAGCCTCCATATGTGTGTGATCTTAAAATTTTATGTTTTTTACAACTTGATCTTTCAAACATGGTATATTATGTATAACATTTGTTATTATGATATTGAAACAGCGTAAGGTAATAAAATATTTATTTTATACACTTATAAATTAAATGTCCTTGCAGCTCGTACAACATTGTATTATATCCTCACTCTGGTCTTGCATCCTGACTTGTTATATTACAGCTGGTATTTTTGCTTGGTTGTTGGATATACATAAAAATTCTCAAACACAAGCCTAAAATGTTCCGTACCGTTAGCTTACGGCCAACCTGGTCAAAGGCCTTCATCAGACTGACGTGAATAGTTGTTCACACTCACTGATCGCTAGGTGGTATAGCGGCCAGGACCCCCTTATAAATGTCAGGTAGATCAACCCCCCCCGTCCCTATTCATGGGTGGCTGGTGTCGGCTGATGTTGATAGCCTCTCGTATTTTTCGCAGGATGTCGGATGATTTGGATTCAAGAATCTTAGTTTTTTGGTATTTTCTTACTGTGAATTTTGATATTATTATTTCAGTATGCTGCAGAGAATAACAAGATGGTGGTCTTCATGGCGACCCAGGATTCCACGGAGTTCCATCACTCTCTGCTTGTTAACACCATCGCCAGCTTTAAGGAAGAGGAGGAGGAGGAGGGAGATGAGAGAGATATTGAGATCTTCAAACTACACGGAGATATGGTACAAAAAGTGAGTGGTTTGTAGACAGAGGCTGGTTTAACCAAAGAACTTTGGACCAAAAGGTGGTAATTGTATAACTTTTAGACCAAAGTTTTGGTCTTACTACTTTGATTCTAATATCAATGTGTAGTAGTCCACCATGATAATGTACTATTGGTGTGAAAAAGTAGCTGCTGTTTGTTTGGGATCTTGTCATTAATGTCTTAAAGATATATATATCATTGGACTGCTAACAGTTGTGACCAATTTTCACATTCAAGAACTCATTGCCTTGTGATAACTTGAGACATCTTTCTTTTGGTATATGTCTAAGTTGATGCATGTTCTGTATACATTTGCCAGGTTTGCTGGCTAGTTTGTCTTTCTCACTTGTGACAGAGGTGTTTTTCAGTCGAAAAAAAAAATGAAGAAGTTGGAAGTGAATCTTGTATTTTGTGTGTTTCAGGAAAGAACTCAGGTTTTCCAAGACTTCTCTAGTACTAGATCCGGCGTACTTCTCTGTACAGTAAGTGTAAAAAATATAATGTTATTGATATTAATAATAATGAAACAGTGGAAAGTCACTTAATAGACGGAGTATAGTCAAATATGTATTAAATTATATATGTGAAAATCTAATGTGGATTGTTTTGTGAGAAGTCACTGTAATATTTTACGAAAAAAAAAAAATATCTGCACTGATGATTTTATGACTTCAAGTGAAAATTAACTAAAGCAGATTTTTGGTAGGTAGACCTGGTAGCAGGTAAAAATGATAAATCTTTAAAATATAAATTATTGGAATGAATGAGGTGCTCGGTAAGTAATTATGGTTATTGTGCCTGGATAGGACGTAGCAGCCAGAGGGTTGGACTTACCCAAGGTGAAGTGGATTGTGCAGTACAATACCCCGGGGACCCCCACTGAATACATCCACAGGGTGGGGCGGACGGCTAGGGCAGGGACCAGGGGGAGCTCACTTCTATTCCTGTCTCCCTCAGAAGTGGACTATGTCCAGGTCCTCAATGACCACAAAATAAGGTGAGGAAAGCTGCTGCAGTGACTTGGCCATAGTGTTGAAATAGGTTTTTGATTGGGTAATTTTTGTAATGAGATTGAAATTAAAGTAAATCAAAATTTCACTTCATTCTTTTATGCCCATTCTACAGCACTCTTAAGCAGAAAAACATGGAAAATTTACTATAAAAAATACTAATCATTTTCAAACCTATCAAATTGCAATTGTTTAAGATTGTGCTGCAATTTATTTATTTAGGAAAATTCATCTGCATCTGAACTAAGCCATGGTTTATAGTTATGATGAGTACTATTTTTATTCAGTTTTATTTTATTTATTTATTTTTTTTGTTTTTGTTGTATCCTGTCATATTCTGCCACATTGTATATTATTTTGATGAACCACAGGGCTAAAAGATTGAATAAATCTAATTGAGTGGATATTTAATTTAGTGAATGTGATATTAACTGGTTTTTTAGTATGGAGGAAGTTTCCATGAAGGAAGTGCTGCAGACATTGATGGTACTTAGTCAGGAGTTGGCAGAAGGAAGGAAAAGCAAGGTATAGTGTTGAATTGTCTGTACCTGATATCAAACATAAATGTAGTCTTCAAGGGTCATTATGTGCATATTTTGCAGAGGGGCCTTTTTGTCCTTGATTTATCTGATAGCCTATAAAAAATGACGAAATGATCTCTAAATGGAATAAATGCTGAAAAAATGATGTAAGTAAATGTGACCAACTCTCATTTTATGAGCTTCAGTTTCATTTAGTTTTTTAATAACAATTTTGATTTGAATTTTAAAATGGTAGCCCTTAGTTTGGATAACTCTGTGCATGCATACAGAACAGGGCTTGCAAAGGAGACAATTTTGAGCATCTCTTTTCACCAGGAAGTTCTGTTTTTATGTACTGAATAATTAAAACATAATTTGGAAATGGTTGAAGCACTCAAATACTAATAATGTCATTTGAGTAAAGGAGTTGATTTTTTTAAACCCTTTTGATTCTCAAAAAAAATTTTTAGTTCAAAATATTGCTTGTAATAAAAGGTGGAAAATTCTGAAGTGTAAAGCGCTCATCTTACAATAATAACAACAACAGGAGTTGATTATTAATGTAAAATAGTATAAGATTTTTTTTTTTCCAACTTGGATGCTGTGGTATTCCAGGGTCGCCATCCACACAGCGTTGAAGAGAGTGCCACGGTGCTTCAAAACAGATTTGAGACATACCTGTACCAAAACAAAGAAAGAATACAATTAGCCAAAAAAGGTAACAGACTGTCATTTAGCTTTGATTTTCATGTTCGTTTTGTAGTAACTACTAACTTTGTGATTTTTATTTTTTGTCGACTTTCAAAAACCATTTTACAGAAATAGTATACAGCACTGGCATAATGCCTTCAGTTATAATTAAACTTATTAGTTAAAAGATTTTATATATTTTTAACCAAAATGGGGGACAAAATATGCCTTTTTACCAAATTTAAGCATTGCTTTCAAAGTATTGACAAACTTTAACATTCAAATGTAAATTTAGCCAACAAGTGAATGTGCATAGCATGTTATGTGTAAATGTCATATTGTTTTCAGCTTACCAGTCTTTCTTGAGATCATACGCCACCTATCCATCCAACCTGAAGCATATCTTCCATATGAAGAATCTCCATCTGGGACATGTTGCCAAGAGCTTTGGTCTGCGTGAAGCTCCAAAACAAATCTCCCAGTTCAAAGACAACAAATATGCTGTAAAACTCCAGCGTAAAACTGAAAGGAGGTAAGGTTTTTTCTGAATTTTCTGAGTGGCTATCTCTATTATATTGCAAGCACTAATCGATCTTGTTTCTTTGCAAAGTTTCATGGTGATTCGTTCGATGTTGAACTGGTGTAAGCTCTGCATTATGTATTATTTACATGTTTTCATGCTGCTGTTTATGTTTAAGATTAGAATTTTAATTGTAAATTTAAAGTTTTTTGAAGTTCATACTTTGAATTAAAGGAAAAAAAACAGTTGAACGTACGGGAACTTCTTTCACAGCAGATACATAGGGTATTATCACAAAATGGTAATTTATTGGAATAGAATGTAATTTCATTATATACATAATAAATTTGGAAATGGAAAATTGGATAATGGTAAAAAAAGGAAAGCAAAAATCTCCCCCCTTGAAATGACTGTTGTTGGAGATCTTATACAAATCCAGCAACTTGGGAAACTTCTTTTTTGCAAAAGAAGGAACTCTTAAAAAATTAAACATTTCTGTCCTTAAGAAGCTGTGTATTCAGACTCTATCTGTTAGCCTTTCAGAACTTTGGATTACAGTGAACATTTTGCTTGGAATTTCAGAGAACAGTTGCATAAGGAGGCTTCCCTTCCACACAAGAGGGTCAATATGTCTGAATATGCTAGTGGTCTGGATGTGGTAAAAACGGTCAAGAAAAGAAAAGCAAGGAACAAAAAGGCTGGAAAAACCAAGAAGAGAAAGTGATGAGAAATGGGAACCAGTTTGAAACCTGAGCTGCACATAAAAGTTATTTAAGAACAGGGTGCTGTTTTTCAGCCAATTTAGTAATGTAGCTAGTTCAAGCCATTTACAACTATTGCCCAAATTTATTTCACATTAAACTGAGACTGCTGCAGAGGACTAAAATTCTGTCACTTTGTTAAAAATTTAACCAGTCAGTGACATATTTATATTTGTTTGTTGAAAAGTTTTTCTTCAAATACAATTTTGTTATTCTTCATTATCAAATCATACTCGCTGAAGTACCCGTTTTGCCCACATGGAGCTATAATTTTTTTATTGTGTTAAATGTTTTTGTCCATCTCTCCAAACACAATCGGCAATATGCGCATTGCTGTTTTTTTTTTTTCCAAGATGATACAGTTTAATTGAATGTTTTGGTACAATTTACAATGTACTGTATTATTTTGTGACTAAACTATTATTTAAACATCCTTTTGTTCAACCATTGATTAATTTTTTCATTGATATGTGGCTCACTAGACCAAGATGGTTTTATGAGTAACTTCTGAATCACATAAAAGGCCAAAAAATGAATTTACCTGGGGTAAACGACAATTTTTCCATAATTACCAGTGGTTAATGAATCCATTTCTACATTCAAAGTTAGTCCCTGTTTTTTTTTTCTCTAAGGTTTTTTTTTTCTTTTTTGTAATAATCTCTTAAGAGATAAAGAGCTTATTACAGAATAGCCATCTATGGAGGTCACGTGGTCCGATGATAAACAGAGATTTCAGAATAATTGCTATAACTGCCATTTTTGTGGAAGAATAGAATATTTTAAATATCGAGTTGTTTACAATGCATTTATTGTGAAATAAAGATTTTATACGAAGAGTTGTTATCCCTTTAATTTTATTTTTGAAATGATGGATTCGGTACTTTTAATCGCTCTTATATTATTGTGTGAGAGATCTTTATCAGGTTTGTCTCTGACTTTTAAAAGAAAAGCCTAAGGTTGGCGTCGCCGGAAGGTAATGTTATCAAGTTAGGTTGTAAAAGTTGAAAACAAACAGCACACTGTTTTCCAAGAATGTATCATTCACAAACATGTTTGTGTGCAATTACTTAAATGCTAATTATCACATAGCTAATTAATATCCAACATTCAAGATTTGGAGGAAATGTTACTTTAAGACTTCCACATCTGTGAAATTGCACCTCCCGCAAGAAAGTAGGTTGTTGACTTTATATGATGTTATGTGTAATTTGACCAAGAAAAACGGCAGTCGTACAGGCGAATGGCTCCCTTGCGGTGATGACTGTACAGTGGCGCCATCTGAAGGCTGTTTGTTACGATTGTCAAAGGTTGACTTCTGAAGAGGCCAGCTGTGCAAAATTTCTAAGATTAACTATTATTATAATGTATTATTATTATTGTTATTTTCCCCAGAATTTTAGAAATGTGAGCAGAAATAGGTAAAAAATCATTGAATGTCTAGCGAAAAAATTCTCCACGGCACTGGTACAATTTAGAAATTATGTCAAAGGCGTGCACGTGTTGTCACATGGATTGGCAATTCTTTTTCTCTCTCATTTTGTTGTTAAGTACTGTTTTTATAAAATATCTAGTCAACTGTTTCTGTGATTGACCAATAATTTATAGTATTGTGGAAGAACGTCTGAGTATTTTATTAATCCTTCATTTCTTTAGTTGGGAAAGGGAGATGGGTTGGGAGACGTTTTTCAGTCCCAAACTAAGACACACTGGCCACTGATTTTTCAGCTGGACAAAAAATCTTAATAATCTATCTTAATTGTCTGTAGAATGTGCACGCCAAGGTCGGTCCGTACTATGGGAGACCTATGCCCTTTTGACTGTTACCTAAAAAAAAAACATGCCTATGCCAACAATCCCCAAACTACTGTTCCTCTCAAGAATTTCGAATGGAGATAAGAGAATTCCCCATGACATGTTGAACATTGTTATTATAAACTTCAGTGCTCGAGTAGCCACAGTGATTCAGCGTCTATGAGCTTGGATTAAACGCATTATAAACTACTGGGCTGTGCTTGCAAAATGATGGTGTACGAGGGAAAAAGGCACACCACACAAATCTTATGTGTCTGTGAGACAGGTGTGAGAAAAAATGATAAATTTTCCTTTCAATAGAAAATGACACTTTTTCAATAATGGAAACATCTTTTTGGACCATACTATATTATTCTGGGCCCTGTATCTTGAGAAAAAAATCAAAACTTTCTTGGGATTTACTAGCCTCGATAAAACAGTGAAATTTAATGTTACTGTTAGCTTTCTCGTAGTTTTTTT
>NW_019775438.1:9754-69106 GCF_001039355.2 Lingula anatina
TTTTTTTTTTTTTCAATTTACAAAACACAATGCACGTACACTTGAAAGTTCACACTTGAATGGCAAAACACACTCGAAATGACTACTCTAGGCTTAATTTCTTCAGCCACTGAATACCAACAAGACCTGTACAGGTATATGGCAAAAACGTTTGGAGATTTTACTGAACTGTTTTTAAGTGATTAAGGGTTATACAGCAACTTTTCATAATTTGTCATATATGTACGTATAATTGAATTATTGCTTTGTTTGCACATACACTATTCAGCTATAATGGTGACTGTTAATGTGAATAGGAGCGATAAAAACATGCTCCACTGTCGCATAACCTTCACCCCATCAGAACCCATGAATTCAAAAGCCAATTTTAACTCCTGTATCAAACGCCTCTTTTTCAGGTTTCATTCCCGGGCTTTGCGATGCTCACAACTTGGAGATAGGAAAAAGTTATTATGTCTTGGCCTACTCCGGCCTCAGGCCGACCAGGGTGCAGGAGGTCACGCTGGACAACTCGGCCATGAACGAACTGACCTCAGTGTGTAACCTACAGATGACGTATCCGCTAGGTGAGTGTGTTAGGTGTGACTGCAAATTGCGCAAGTTTTGATTATGAGTGTGTTAGGTGCGACATTATGCTGGGCATGAATATGACAATGACATCTATTAAATAAACAATGAACCGTTACGACAGCAATCTGTCCGATGTAAAAAATTGAATAACAGGGTCCACTCTGGCATGGGATTTTGTTTAGTAGCCATGCCGTACATCGGAAAATTATACTATGCATGAATGACGCTAAACTTTTCTATAACTTCTTGAAACTGTAGCAATACGATTCATCAAGTTTTTAAATATTAAACGTCTAATTTGTGGTTTCTTTGTGTAACTTTTGTTCTTATCAAATTACTGATTAGAGAACTGAATCAATTTTTTTCTCATATAATCAGGTGTCGATGCCGCCTCCCCACCTGTCAAATGCACAGCCCCTGCTGACCAATCAAGTTGCGTTCAACCATCTCCAGATCGAGGCTGGGGCGAGGAGAGCTCCGAAGCACCACCCGAGGACTCCACTACAGAAGATTCAGCAATGCCAAATTTACAAGAAGGCACTACATTAGGTTCAAATGCTGTGGATGGTGGATCAGGAAGCGCTTCCACTTGGCATTTTGATTCAATAAACATATGCTTGTCGGTCCTTTTTGTGTTACTATGGAACTAAAGGGACTTCTGTTTCCATCCGATCCTCCAAGCTCGTCTCAAAAATAGGCCCGCAGCGACTTTTTTCAACTTACTTCATTTCAAACATATCACCAGAGAGCAGAGAGGTTTTACATGTTAACAATAAAAACTTTGATATAACTGTGAGAAAACGAATATTAAAAAGCCGTCGATAGGACTACATTAATGTAGGCCAACGGATACAAGGTACAGGGTACTTTGTCAGTTGCCCATCATGTTTTTATAATATAGCCAACTGGGAGAAAAATTATAATTTTGTTAACATGTTTATAATTTAAAAACAATTTTTGGCAATTTCATTATATATATTGATCTGTATATCTATAAAAACTATCATCCAATAGTATGTAATATGAGATTAATTTTCAACTGTTGTCATCCTGCTTGAACTCTACTACACATGCATTACATATATCATTATTTATTGTATACGCATTGCCTAAATGAAATAAAACCTTTATATACCAAAGTATAATAAGAAATACTGAAGGCTTTATCCATAATATATATACATATACATCTACCATCGTTCATGCACCTGGCGACTGGTCTTTATCTCACTGTGTGATACCTATTACGTGAAACACACCATCCGCAGTTGGCAAGTATCAGATAACGGGGTGGAATAACCAGGTCTTGGCGCGTTTTATCTGCCCATGGATTCACGAGCCCACCTGGCTATGCTTTCCTGCATGCCATAGGTGTGTTAAGACAAGGATATAAACGCAGACTAAATACTTTACTCGTAGTGGTAACGATCCAGTTCCAATCGTGATGTTAAATATCATACTAACCAATTTTGTAGTTTGGCAGTGGAAATTAGACAGGTTTTTGGTTCTCGTTGCCAATCGACCTGTCAAATTCAGGGTGCATATCAAACGCACTAGTTTGTTGAGAAAGTGATACCGTTCTATAAGAAACACCTGCACACTAACAACTTAAGGGCGTTTTTTTAAATGCTGCGACTGAGTAGAAGGTATAGGCTTTATTATATTATGTGATCTAGTGGAAGACAACGCGCGTTAACATTAACACTCATGCATTTAAACTTTTTTCTTGTGTTTACAATATTACCCCGAGAAATACGTGAAAGTAGGGCGTCTTGTTATATTTTTGTTAAAAAGAGAGGTAGCTTTAACCTTGGACATAATAACGAAAAAATTCTCCATAACCAGCTAACTCTCAATGCTTAAAAATCGCTGAAACCCGTTAACTGTTAAAACACCAACTGGCGTGTATAGCCTACTATATGACGCTGACCCACTAACGCCACCTTTCGAGCTACTCTGAGAACGTTTTACCGGTATTTATCAAAACACTCTCTGCACTGCAGAGAGCGATATCCGCCATGTTACAACTACGATAAATCTTCAGTCATAGTACTACTACATGTATCAGTACAAACGTACTGTGTACAAACAGGTACAGGTGGCGTCTGACGTGTGTCGCCTACGTAGATGTGACGTCATATCACAGTGTCACATCATCCAGCATGGCTCAAATAGCAGTTATAGGGGCGGGGGTTGTTGGCCTCTCCACGGCCGTTTGCGTCCAGGAGAGGATCCCCGGGGCCGTGGTGACCATCATTGCTGAGAAGTTCTCCCCGAACACGACCAGCGACGTGGCGGCGGGGTACTTCGCTCCCAGCACCAAGTATGGTGTCTCTGTGGATAGAATGAGGTTGGTAATAAGAGGGAAAGGGAGGGAGGGGGTTGATGTCCAAGTGAATGTTTTTATTGGAATTACCTTGCTTGTTTTTACCCATTTTTACATAGTATACGCATAAGTCCACCGGTCTATCTCCTTAGCATATTTATTACCTGTGATCAAGACAATATGTATCAGTAAAGGAGATGACCCTTACCTGTTTTTTTTTTTTTTTTTTAGAATCTGAATATTTTAAAAGTATTTAATGGTTGTAACCATGGTCACGGCTCTCATGCCAAGCATGTTACTGAATTTATATTGAGCTTAGTAGGGGACGCCGTAAGAGTTTGAAGATTATTGAGGTCAGCAGGTAATATGCATGACAGTGTGCCTCGCATCTTATAGACTCTTACTTGTGTCAGACATCCGGGTAACCTACGACACAGAAAATAAATTACACTAAATTGCCTGTTTTTTTCATAAATGTCATCGAAGGAAAAACCTGTTTTAGTGGTTAGTAAACGTTGGTGGAGATTTCCAATTCGACACACCTGGAGCGTCATTTCCTTGCCTGGTTAATGTTATAGAAATACACGTACATTTGTAGGTCAAAATTGCTTTAAAGGGAATTTTTTTTTCTTTCTTTCTTACTGTTATTATTATTATTTATTTATTTATTTTATTTTATTTTTTTTAAGGTGGAGGGGGTGATTGCTATACTCCCCTCGGGAAGCAACCCAAACGTTCATTTATATGCATGTTGGCGGTTTACATTCTGGGACGCCACAAAAGAGTACTGGTACATCAGAGGCTGGTACACTATTATATGGCCTGTAAATGAGTCAGAAAAAAATACATTTCTCCTAAATAATTACCGACACTACATAACATTTAGCACGAAACACGCACACACAAAGGGAAAAGTATATACAGTGCATGTAGACGCAGTTAGCACGCATGTTTTGTTTTTTTTTTTTTTAATTTTAGACTTTCTTAAATCGTATAGGCTATGCACAACAGACCCCAATATAAATAAATAAATAAATAAATAATTAAATAAATAAATAAATAATAAATAAATAAAACACGAGAAGGTCCTCTCCTCACAAATATTTATTTCATTTTTCCCTTTTATATGCTACGGAATTAGCGGGAGACCACCTTCCAAACATTTCTTCCGCACTCATCTCTCCAAGTATATCAGGAATCAACGAGGTTCCAACACCCAAAACAGATTCTCTCCCTTTCATAGGGAATCAACCTTATATCATATATCCCAAACAGCTCTTCCGAGCTCATGACTCCGTCACAAAGGGATTCGCCCAGAAAATCTCCCAAACAACGTACATTAATAAACATTTAGCTGTTCACTGTAGTGCGCTAGCTGGTCGAATGGTCTAACGGCGTGAATTATCCACAATTCTTACGAATAGCGCACCTAACACAATGTATATAGTGTCTCCCTCTAGGAGAAAACAATTCCGTTCGATTTTCAACGTCCAATGTGCTCCCCAGCGGACATGTATGAATAAAACCGAGTCTTCGTAGATTAAGAAGTAAATATATTTATAAAAAGAGAAAAAAACCAAATTGAATTCATGATCAGAGACGATTATTTCTAACGGATTATATGCTCATTGAGATTTCTTTCCTTACAGGCAATGGGCGCAGGATTCTTTCAAGCAATATGACCTCATCACACGTTCTGAAGAATCCGCCGATGCTGGTGTTATCCTGTTGTCTGGATACTATTTGTATCATAGCAAAGAAAATGTAACTTGATGATATATTTTTGTATTAGTAAATTATGAAAATATGTCATATCCAAAAATAGTCATAGAAGTCTTTTTTCTCTTTAAACGCCAAAAGAGCGTTTTAATGTAAAAACGCTGGATATATTTGTAGCTAGTTTCAGTGAAATTTCATGAAGCATGCACTTCACATGTAAGTCTCTATTTACTTGTACACTGTACACTCAACTGGAGATCTGAAACAAGAAAGGAGTGAAATGAAGACGCCTGCTCCTCTAGCTAATCCTCAAGATTAAGTGAACACTTCTGTGATTTGTTCAGCAGTCGCAAATTTCTATTCTTAGATCCCAGAATATATGGGCGAAGACGTGCTTTATCAGTGCAGAGATTTAACGGCGAAAGAAATGGGAATGTTTCCAAACTATAAGTAAGTGATGTTCACCATGGTTATCATACTGTTAAATCGGTCGAATTTGACATCGTTGTTGTTGTAAATATTTTATAACCACTGTATCTGCTTTAAGATACAGCTTGGTGTCTCCTTTTATTTTGTATACTACTTAATGTCTAAGTTATTTACATCTTTGTGGACTATCCAGTAGAACATGTACATGTCTATTCAAGCAGTATTTTTCAGGAGGATACGATACATTGTATAGACACATGTTTGAGGACCAACCATTGTAATTCCACTTGTTACCAAAATATATATATAAAGACAACAGCAAACGTATTTGTTAGGTGTGAAAAAAAAAACATGGACCATCCCGAGTTTATTAGGAGAACACTAAAATTGTGTCGGGCCCATTCCTCTGTTGGGTCAAAAAAAAAAGTTTCCTAAGAGTACACCTTGGCGCAGGCCACAAATCGTAACCATTACTTGCAAATTGTTAGCATAGCCAGGTTTATCGATGCTTATGTCAAGATTGTCACCTTGAAATTGAAAGAAGCAAATGCATGAAGATTAAAAAAAACAATACATCATTAATAGCGGGAGATGCATGTTGGTAGTAGAGTCGAGCTAATGTTGCCAGTTTTGAAATACAGGGCTTCATTGTTTCCACGTATTCTATCAGTATTCCTCTATATGACAGTGTTTATTCAGATTCGGTCGGATGGTGACGATATTTGTGACGGAATGTCGCCGATACTTGCCTTGGATGATGACGCGGTTTAAGAAGAATGGAGGTCACGTTGTCCAGCAAAAAGTAGCATCCCTGGAGGAGGTATTCTACAACAGTTCATTTATTGTTTTAAGAACACAGGGCTTTTGTGAAATTCCTAAATTATGGAATATTAGTTATTTACAATTTCATCTAAACACGTGTACTGTTTTGTACATACTGAATTACTATATATATTGACAAGAAACAGTAATCGCTATATACACATCTTTGATAATACTGAATGTCAAATTGATTAACATCCATGGACACTAGCACATTCTTCATGCAATTTTTATTACAGCTTGCAGGCAGGTATGATGTGGTGATGAATTGCTGCGGTCTTGGTGCACGTGATCTGGTCGCACAACATGACGTCACACCGTGGAGAGGTCAGGTGGTACGGGTCAAGGCGCCATGGGTGAAGCACATGATCAGCACTGATGATGGTGTCTATATTGTTCCTTGGTGAGGAGAAAATGTTTGCAATGTACTGAATTTCTGGAATTGTCTCTGCCCCCTACTTTCCCCTTTTTAAAAATGGTGTAATTTTTTTTCTGGGAAAATGGGTGTGTGGAGCAAATTTCAGAGTGTATCTCTGTACCCCATTTTGGGAAAGTTGGGGGATGAACTGTCATTTTATCCTGATAAAATTGAGGCATTTATTTTTGGTGTTTGTAAAACATTACATGTACAATAATGTACACAGATATATGCATGTTTATCAGTCTCAGCCAAATGTAATAAATGTAAAATATTTTAAAAGCGTCGTCCTCTTTGATTCCTAATAACTCTCGTGTCCTGTCTTGTATACTACAGCGTGGACAGCGTGGTACTTGGTGGCGTGAAGGAGGTTGGTCACACTAACCTTAACGTGGACGAAGAGACCAAAAACAGAATTATCAAACGATGTTTAGAGCTGATGCCTTCTTTAAAGGTATGTGCAAGAAATTTTCTCACACAGGGTACATTGGGAAATTTACCACTTCCAACCATACATGCATTGCAACTCACCTACTAAGAGTAAGACACGAAGTGTGTGCCCACCATGGCATTCCTTTTAGTCACTAACGGCAATTTTGTTTAAAATGGCATTCAACATTAATGGCTTGGCATAACGACATATCTGTTAAAACAAAGTGCCAGTTCATATTTATCTTTTAGCATTTTGCCCTTGGTTGTAATTCTCTCACTCTACGCTATTTCAGAACGCGGAATTTCTATATGACGGGGTTGGTCTGCGCCCCCATCGAGAACCGCTGAGATTAGAGCTGGAGTGTGTTCGTTTCGGTGAAAAGGCACTAAAGGTAAATGAAGAGAAAAACAAGTAAATCTCTTGCTAAAATGGCCATCTCATACACCTCCTTTATTAGTTTTTAGTTCGGGATTTAATGCTCAATCACGGTTTTTGTTGTTATTCTTTAAATAACAAGACAGATATACATCTACCTATAATTCTCTTGTTGCTTAATACGTGTATATCGCACAATAGGTCACTATAATGGCATGGGCTTTTTACAATGTTTTAATGGATTTAGTTAATTGCTTTGCAGGTGATTCACAACTACGGCCACGGTCCTATAGGAGTTTCATTGAGCTGGGGAACAGCCGTGGAGGCAGTGAGACTGGCCCAGAATGCACTGCGGTCTCAGCAAACCAGCAAACTATGAGAGGCATCAGCGTCATTAATGTTAATTTTTTTATGAATCCTTTTGTTGTATTTAATGGTAACCTATTTGTTATAAAGAATTTACCTTTAAATTTACAGAGATTATTTTCATTGTCATCTAGAACAATTAACGACAGTAAAGTACAACTGCAGGTATATGCATAATAATAAATTCTAAATGGAATAAAATTTGCCTCAATATAAATAATCTAATATTAAACTAAATGCCATTCATTTGCTACTGCTGTTGCTGTACATTTGAGAGCAGTATCATATTAGTCACGAAAAATGTCAACCACCGTTCAATTTTTAAGGATAAAATGGTTCTGCCTCGACATGTATGGACTTTCTTGAACTTAGATAAGGAGAAGGTAATTATTTCGGATTACATCTTAATTTCCATTCAGCGTACCAATGTCGTTCAAAGACCATATGGAACAATCCTGGCTAAGCCATATAGTACCCGTACATGATTATGTACCAGTAAGCTTGGATCAGATCCAACCTTCTCGGAGTGGCAATGTTGGCCCGAGTTCGGACAAATTCGGACTCACCTCCGCTTGCAGTCATTCAGTAAAATGCCCGTTTACAATCGTTTACACGTGCATGACGCTTAACGAAACATTTGCTCCACGCGAGCATAATAAATTAACACTAACAAGCAATTTCTGTTATGGCTTGTTAATGGCTGAAAAGGTTAAAATTCAAGTTTATTTTTAGATGTCCCTTTTAAAGCTATAATTGCACATAATATTGGATAACAAGCCTCTGTTATAGCGGACCCATGTAGGACGAGATTTGTGCTCGGCGTGTTCTCATATGGAGCATTTAACAGAAGCTACACCCGTGTACAACTTGGAATCACGCTAGAAGCCCAGCCTACTTGTTTTTCCTTTTTTACCCCAAACCTCGGTGAATCTGGCGTTCTCAAAATAAAAAACTGTGTCAGTTTAGAAATATGCATTACTCTATTTACCCTACTCTCCCTACTCTACCCCGTATCCGTCTTGGTGTATACACACAGAAAGCATACACTCGAGAATGTGTGTCACCACCTGATAAGATCGTAATCGTAAAGCACCCAGCAGCAAGTTGGTCCTATGGGGTAGTCGTGACGATCCCGTGAACTAGCTGCACTAATACCCAGTAGACACTTCACGATGGCTAACATAGCAGTGATCGGAGCTGGAGTTGTCGGACTGTCCACCGCCATTAACATCATAGAGAGCGTCCCAGACGCTAGGGTCACTATCTATGCTGACCGATGGTCACCGGACACCCTCAGTGACGGAGCGGCTGGGTGCTTTGGACCCAAACTTGGGGGTCCTATGTACCCCATGGGTATAGAGTTGAAGCGGTTTAAGTAAGTACATTGATAAAAAGAAATGCATGTAAGAATCTATGATTCAGTTCAAAAAAAAAAAAATACCTGCATGTTGCATGTTTTTGCATTTTAGTTAAATTAAAATGTTGAAGCAGATACAATTCAAGATAAAAACCCAAAGTAGTTTTGAAATCTACACTAACCGAACGTGCCCAGAAACCGTCGTTGAATGTGGCATACCGCTATGCTTCTATTTTGACCATGGCATCATGCTAACGCTAGTTTATCACAGTTTCTGTAAACATTTAACCTTATATTTAGCATGTATATCTAAGCCTACCGTATGATATATGTAAGCTCTCATTATCTTTATATGGAAGAGTAGTAGATACAGCGACTGAAATTAAAATAATGTCTCACTTGCTTGACTGTTTCCGGTCGGAATTGTGTGTGTGGGACCCTTGCCCACCTTTGCTCCATCACTGTAGACTTGGTATAATTTTTCTTTCACTGTAGAACCTGGGCAAGAGACTCGTTCCAGCACTACGACGCCATTGCCCACTCGGCGGAGTCTGCAGAGGCCGGTGTGTTTCCAGTCTCTGGCTACAGGTTATACTGCAGGCCTGAAAACGTGAGTGTAGACCATACAGCTTTTTCTCAATATCGTGAGGCTGTCTAGGTATGATATGGTATGGTATGGTATGGTATGGAAGCAACATGTCATTTAAGAAAATATTGTTGGTTCGTATCGATTTACCGCAGTAGATTTTTGATAGCGTATGGCAATATGTAGTAAAGTATGGTCATTTTTGGGCGTGGTGTTATTTTAGGTTGCACCGTACCGTGCTCTGGAACTCATGTCCAACTACAAAGAACTCTCTAAAGAAGAGATGAAGAAGTTTCCACCCAAGTATAAGTATGCACTGTCATCTTTTAAATAATTTGGCACTCGATTGGCATTCGATTGGCTCAAAACTGTTTTCATGAGTTACTATGCTAAGTCAGATATTTCAATACAAAAGCAAAAATTAAAAATTTAGCATTGTAGTGTCGATGTCTTGATGATCTCTTTCATTTCAGTTATGGGAATACGCAATTTGGGTAGTGGTTATGTGCAGTTTCACATTTGATAAACGCTTTACAATCAAAAGCGCGCAGAACACAAAATCACACAACGGAAAAAAAGGTGTTCATATACAGTGTACAAGAAGATCTGGTATTACTATATATGTCGACATAATATATGCTACATGAAGTTCCCATAGATAGGTTCAAAATATCAAACATTTAAACATTTTCAGAGTCGGTTTCTTTTTCACAACGTTAATAGCAGAGTGTCACCGTTATCTACCTTGGCTTTTGAAGCGGTTTAAGAGCAAGGGTGGTCACGTGGTGCAACAGAAGATGACAACATTAAAGCAGGTAGTGTCGGGATTAATATGATAGTTTCGAAGAATGACAACACACAAAATGGCGTGTTTGTCTGATTTTTTTTTTTTTTTTACTATTTCATCGGAAGGTTTGCTTCAAAATTAGGCTAAAGAATTCAAATAAGTTCCATGAAAGAGAGAAAGAACATTTCGAAATTATTTGAAATAGCCTGTAAAATAGTGTCGTTGCTTGTTGGGAATATCATTTAATAAAGCTGAATTCAGTTTTATGCCATTGCGAAAAAGAGTTAATTAAGTAACCGAGAACAAACGATTAATATTTTCATATATTGCATATTAAAATGCCCGTCTCTAATTCATACTATTCATAAAACTTGACACCCAGTTCTGTGGTCAGTACGACCTGGTGGTCAACTGCACTGGTATTGGGGCCAGAGAACTGCTGGGGGACACTGTCCTGAGGCCAATGAGGGGACAGGTCATGCGCGTAAAGGCCCCTTGGATTAAGCATTACTACTTTACTGACAGTGACTGCTATATATACCCATGGTAAGATAGCTATATCATTATTACTAATTGTGATATACTTTCGCAGGCTCGTGTTAAACATTTTTTATAAGACAGTCATTCCAAGCTTACACAACAGGAGCGAGTATAGTTCTGTTGGGGCTCTAATAACCACTAGTGTTTTCCAACTGTAATCTTTCCAACTGTATCAAACAGAGATACTGGTACATAAATTATGTCGTATATATATAATCTACATGTATTGGCAACTGTGTTTTCTTTGCTCCAGCGCAGACGACGTTGTCGTAGGGGGCGTGAAACAGTATGATGAGTACAGCACCGTCGTAAATGAGAGAGACAAAGCTACAATTCTGAAAAACTGTCTAGAGATGGTACCGTCATTAAAGGTAATGGTACCGAGTATCAAAGTCTATCCGATTACGCATTTCAGTATTACGTCTTTATCAAGTCTTTACTAGTGGAATGTAGTTTTGAAGTCTGAATGTCCACCATTTTCGATTAAAATCGCGAGGCATTCAGTCTTAATTGTTGGTTGATCTGTCACCACCGCTAGCCGCTCAATATCTATGTACAGAAAGCAAGCAACCTACCTCGGATACAGTGTCCTAAACGAGTTTTGTTAATTTGGTCAGTACGTGGTCAAAAGGTAACATGTTTCTAGCAATCGTATTGCTGACCGAGACATATAGAATAAATCCGTGAAATTTCCATAGTGGAAAAAAAACACCAGAGAGAAGTGTTTCCAAATGATGAAAATATTTTGATTCCAGGACGCAGAGTTCAAATTTGACTGGGTTGGTCTGAGACCCTCGCGGAATCCAGTACGGGTAGAATTCGAAGCAATCAAATATGGAGATGATACCTTGAAGGTATGTTAACCAGAACCTGTAGGTTGTCTTGTGATAAGTTTTAATTAAATTATATCAATTCAACACAAATCATGCCAGTGTTTTCATGGTGTCCAAAATTCTAGCTTCTTCATTAAATTTAAGACATGTTATCGCTAAAACCATTGAACTAAATTTACCTTTTGTATAATTCTAGAAGCATGTCTTTCCATTCAAGTTAAAGTTTCTAAATAAAAAAGACCGTCAAACTAACTTATTTTTGCAATTTATTCTTTGTCGTGTTGGACATTTAGTGCTGAATTCTTACAAGAATTATAAGCTTCCATTATGGCCGGTTCAAATAGTTGTATTGCACGGCTTATATTGTATACAAAACAAAAAAATTCAACTTTGAAACCGGATTTTTTTTTTCGCTAATGCAGACGTAGCCATACTTTAATCAAAGATTTCTGGTCAAGAAGCTTTCCGCGTATTATATTTGATTATTCATAAATCTATTTATATTAAAAAGTGTTTGTCTAAACTTATTCGGTGTCACGAAACAGTGCTACTTACAGGTACCGCTTTCATTTATTTCCACCAGGTCGTCCATAACTACGGGCACGGCGCAAGCGGAATTGGTCTTAGTTGGGGCACTGCTGTGGAGGCGACACACCTGGTGATGAAGGCATTAGGGAAATTTTCTACAAGCAAGCTGTAAATTTTCATTCCGTGCGTTGGAAAACCAATACAGACACTGCCGTCCAATCGCTATTTTCTGCATTATACTAGTAGACCTGTTCCATCGTGAAAGTCCTCAAAGTTNATCACATCACAGATAACGATCGGCAGTTATATTAAGGCCGATTTTATCTCTTAACCAGGTGTGCAGCGGCTAATTACAAAGGCCTGTAAAGGAAATCGACCAGGTAAATAACTCATCCTTACTGACACAAGTGGTCAGGCACTGTGGAGTATGATATCTTCAGACAAAGTCTGCCAACTTTTACAGAGAAGTCAATGCGATCCGCCATGTTGCCCGATTTGTTTTACCCCAGATGCCGGTTGCTAAGGCGCGTGACGTCAGCCCGACTGTCCCTATACCAATGTCCGGTCTTTTACACACACACACACACTCACACACACGTATATTTCAGATTCCCCTCTTTTTATTAGTCAGGCAAATTGAGGCCAGTGCAGGCACATATTCTAGTACTTGTACGCGCTCACATATTGATCGCCTCGTCCGAGAATATAAGGATATATATTCACGCTTCGTTATGTTGTGCTTCATAAGTAGGTCAGGTTTCTCGCCGAGCCAACAGTCATTTCAGGTTCAAACAGTACAGGCACATTTGTGCAAGGCATCAACTACATGCAACCACCTATTTACCCGTGAAGCGATGAATTGACCCATATACCGAACCGCAAGTGGCCCCATATATAAAACCATAAAGAGAAAGAGGTGGTATGCGATATCACAGAGAATATCATGTGGACTGAATGACTCAAAGCAATGGCTAACATAGCAGTGATCGGAGCTGGAGTTGTCGGACTGTCTACCGCTGTTAACATCATAGAGAGCGTCCCAGACGCTAGGGTCACTATCTATGCTGACCGATGGTCACCTGATACCGTCAGCGACGGAGCGGCTGGGTGCTTTGGGCCCAAACTTGGGGGTCCTATGTATCCCATGGGCATAGGATTGGACCGTTTTAAGTATGTTAGTTCTTTACACACATTAGGCGATGTATTGAATACTTTAAAAACCTTTAAAACATTGCAAATTAAATTTTAGTCTATACTGTCGTCTTTTGTGTAAAGGCGGCACAATTTTTTCTTAATATATGCATATAGCTGTTTATACACAGTCATGAGGATATTGCATGGATCGATGGTTTTGTTGAATGCAGAAGGTGGTGCTAGGTTAATATAATATAGTGCAAGAGTCGGTGACTTGTTCTGTAATATCCAGGGCACGGAGTTGAAAATTTGTTTGATTTTGTCTTATAGTTATATGGCAGTGGGAAGGGGGGAGGGGTGCATGTATCTCTGAAGCAATTAAGGGGGGAAGGTATGTGGGTCCCATAGAGCTCCCTGGATCCTGGATATTTCCCTATAAGCCCTTGAATATTTGCAAGACTTGTTCAATCCAGAATGTCGTCGATTTTCTCTAGAATATGGGGCAGGGATTCATTCAGGCACTACGACGCCGTGGCTCATTCAGCAGACTCGTCAGAAGCCGGTGTCTTTGTCTTGTCTGGATATGAACTTTACAGCAAACCTGAGAACGTGAGTAAATCAATGTAAATCATTCCAGTTTTGTTCTCATGTACTAGTAGCAAAAATTAGAAAACATGCACTTTATTTACCGTGTGTTTACAGTGTAACCACGCTAAATATCGCTTGCATGAGTTTGTGCACTAACATAAATAAGAACCAGAACGCAACGCTACATGTATTTTTACACAAGCACCGGTTATGCAGTAGATGCATATACTCCTATATATAGGGCCTATTTTTTCTTTCCACAGTTCGAGAATTCCAGGGTAGAATTTGAACTTTCATTGGCCTGAAGCCCTTAGCTAATAACCTATTCTTATAATGTGCGTGTTACCTGTAAATCAAAAATTGTTATTATTTTAGCTGTTAATCATTATAAAATATTGAATCAACATTGACAAAATAACCTATTTTGTGCACCATTATTTTCTGCTTTATGTCTGTGCATTTGACAGGTTTACTGTTTTGTTAATAGTTAGCACCACAGTTACGCACCATTTAGGTCCGGTTCAGTATAAGGTCAATCGTTTCTCCAGTGTAGATAAAAACCTGTGCATCACTTGGTTTTAGGTATCCCCCTACAATGCTACAGAACTGATGTATAACTACAGAGAACTCACCAAAGAAGAGATGAAAAGGTTCCCTCCCAAGTACAAGTAAGTACGAGCGTTTTATTGTTATTTTTATTTTTTATTTATTTATTTATTTATTTATTTATTGTGAAGATGTTATAAAATTTAAAAGCGGGATTGGTGGGGGTTAAGTCTTATAACCTTAATCCGCATCAATGTAAACAAAAGCATGCAAAGAACAATAACAGACACAAGAAACATTTTAATAATTCCATTTTCAGAGTTGGGTATTTTGTCACTACGCTTATGGCGGAGTGTCAACGCTACCTTCCGTGGCTTCTGAAACGTTTTAAGGGCAAAGGTGGTCACGTGGTACAGCAGAGGGTACAAACGTTGCAACAGGTAATGGGCATTGTATGATGATATCAGTACATTGAAATGTATCGGTATGGTTCCATACCATCGATTAGTTTGTGAACAATTATCAATACCATTTGCCCATTAGAATCAGATGTTAAAGTCGTATCTATATACCGGGTATTTCCCCCTCCATTGTTTTGGACAGCAGCGGTTTTTGTAGTCTTTCCTGGTACAATGAATCTGTTTTTCATACTATTGTTTGACTATGTGTTTTATTCCCAATTAAGTTCTGTGGTCAGTACGACCTGGTGGTCAACTGCACTGGTATTGGGGCCAGAGAACTGCTGGGGGACACCGTCCTGAAACCCATGAGAGGACAGGTCATGCGCGTGAAGGCCCCGTGGATTAGGCATTACTACTTTACAGACAGTGACTGTTATATTTACCCTGGGTGAGCTGTACAAGATGCCATACTGTAATATATTGTTGACCTTTGGAGAAATTGAATAGGACCTTTATATGGTCCTTGTTTAGCATTTAGAAAGTGTTGTTATTTTTTTTAATATTAATGTCGTTTTACATATAACTTCGTGACATTGAATAAACTTGTTTTTTTTTTCAAGACAAGATGCAGTTGTCTTGGGAGGAGTGAAACAATACAATGAAGACAGCTTGGAGGTGAATGAGAAAGACAAAGCTACGATATTGAAAAACTGCTTGGAGATGGTCCCCTCTTTAAAGGTAAGAAATCACCTCCTGAAGGCGATTGTTTATGGGCACCAAGGCGACCAAAATCGGTTTACGTTTCATAATGTAAAACAGTGTGAAGATATCAAATAGCTCTTTCAGCAAAATCAAGGTTCGTTGATCGTGCAAAGGTTTGTTCTTTATCTTCTATTTGCAGACAGATCCATTAGCAGTAAATGAATTTTCCCTTTATTGATTTTTCACGATGGATAAAGTGTGTTGTGGGAATAGCGAACAATTTATGAGTCATTTTTCATATCTAGGTGACATTTTGGAAAAATTATGAACAAAATACATACGTCAAATTTTATTTCGCTTACAGGACGCAGAGTTCAAGTATGACTGGGTCGGTCTTAGGCCGTCGAGGAAACCAGTTCGTGTGGAATTGGAGGAAATGAAATTTGGAGACGATATCTTAAAGGCAAGGAAAAAAAATAGAAAATAAAAGCCTAGAGTTGGGACTTTGTTACTTTTATGTGCCCGGCACCCTACAATCGCCTGAAATATTTAATCTGAGCATAGACCGTATTGTGACACAAAATTGTGTTGAATGGTTTAAGTCTCCCAGAAACAGTGGTAATTCAATATAGTATTCTAAATTGGATCGTGGTCACGTATTCCTTCCTCGTGTAGCATTCTGAAACGTGTAGGTAATACGGGCATTCAACAGACACCATAACCAATAGCTTTTCTAAAAACACTGTTGTTACAACATAAGATCACTTTAATTTATCAAATGTAATTTCTATACCACCAGGTCGTCCATAACTACGGCCACGGCGCCAGCGGGATTGGCCTCAGTTGGGGTACTGCCGTGGAGGCGACACACCTGGTGATGAAGGCATTACGGAAGTTCCCTGCAAGTAAACTATAGCGGCGTCCCGCACGCATTGGAGCGACACCTATGGATTTTCCAAAGAACTTTGCGGGGCATTTCAAGGTCTTATTGTATAAGAAGTGGTTAAATGCACATGCATCAATATATAGACTGACTTCATTTGTTATTTGTTAGAATACATAATTTGAAAACAAAGACTATTAGCATTATTTTAAGATAAACACTATTATATAAAAATAGTTTGTTACAGGCTGTAACTGTAATGGTAAGAAAGTGAAGTGGAAATAATTACATATCTTATTGGGATTTTTCTAAAAAAAGTAAAAATTTGCATATGCACTTTGTCATCTGTAATAAACGATTGTTTCATTAGTACCGAGTGATACTGTCGCATTTTCCTTCGGTTTTGTTAGCAGCAACCCATGCATTAGTTTTTAAAACACATCTTGTGGATAATCTTGTTTGTGACTAGAGAATGACAAAAAATTGAAAAACTAAGCAAGTATTTTTTGTAAGTCCATTGCGTTAAGTGTGATGTAGAGTTATCGAAAAATACATGCTGGGCGATCTGGCCATTGTGAATATTGTTTTCCCAACAGCACTTGGTATTTCCCTGTGTGTAATATACAGTTCATGTTAGAGTACGTCACTAAAATTCTGTGAAAGTGTTTGAATGGTGACTTTTGCCTAACTAATGTTCAGTTTCACATACACCAGTGGACACAAACTCGAGTGCGTGCTCGCACGCACACACCATTCAGGGCCGTAGCCTGAGCAAAATGCCAGGGGGGGCAGTAAGCTGACACGAGGGGGCGAAGCTACCGAGGGGGGAGGGTGTGGTGTGTAAAATTCCANCCTGCCCCCCCCGGAGGCTACGGCCCTGCCATTTATTCGCTCTACAAATCGTCTGTGGTGATAAGTTTTCCCGTGCATACGATATAATTCCCTGATGAACTTTACCTTCAGCCAGTCATGTCTCACGGGGAAAGTAAGAGTTTAGGCACGCATGGATTAATTTTTGAGACAAGCATAAAAAAAACGTGTTATAACTCAATAATGTTGAATGTATCTGAGGTTCATGTACCATCTTCTGGAAAACAGGCGTTAGTGCGCCTGTACTTTTACGCGTGCACTCAGTACACTCAACAATGGCGAACATAGCAGTGATCGGAGCCGGAGTTGTTGGACTATCCACCGCCGTTAACATCATAGAGAGCGTTCCTGACGCTCAGGTCACTATCTTTGCTGACCGATGGTCACCAGACACCACCAGTGACGGTGCTGGCGGGGTGTTCTCTCCCAGGTTCACGGCCGATGGATACGGGTACGGCGTTCCTCTCGAACGCTTCAGGTAGGTGGTTATCGATTTGAAGCAACGGAACTAGGTCACGGGTGAAGGTCGAATTTGTTTGGGTTCAAATGAGTGTTTGCATTGCTACGTGGAGAAGAAGAAAATATATATCAATATGAAATGGAAAATCTATGATGAGCAAAGGTCGACATTAAATGCATATAAAAAGACTTCCTGTACACATTTCGAAGCGTTTAATGAAGTTGTTTAACAAGTAGGCCCCTACATGTAGGCCTACCATGCGTAGCCTACGGCTCTACCGGTAGTTGATTCTCTAAGAAAATAGCGTGGGTATAGTAAATGTATCTATATAATCAGAGCCGATAAAAACGCCGGACAATGTTATTGGTTTACAAGAAAAGTAGGAAGTATTTATTTCCTTCTTTCAGACAATGGTCCAAGGATTCTTTTAAAAATTACGACTCCATTGCCCGGTCAGCCGATTCTTTCAACGCAGGCGTGATGGCTATTTCCGGATACAAGTTATACAGCAAGAAAGAGAACGTGAGATTGCGATTTGAACAGCTTGCATGTAGATTATGGTAAACGTCACATTCACAGTAAAATATGTGACGATGTGACTTACATGTAGTGCCGCTTTTTTGTTTTGGCCATCTCCACCTCTTGGCATGACGGGTTGCTTGCCTTAATTTTTGTTGTTAAGCGACAGGTATTATTTTTGTGTTACACCGATTCCTTTTGGGCGGGATTTAATTAATCCGCCACAGCTATACTTTAAATGTGTCAAGACATTCCGGTTAAATGAGGATTTCTTGGTCAGAATATTGAAGTTGCTCACATTATCAGTAAGCTCTATAACAGAGATAGATGTGTCAAGTGAATCAGATTATAAGCCCGATGTCAAATTAAAAGCAAGTCTAGTTTTAATTATCTTAAAGACGATTTATTACGTTAACGGACAACCAAGTCATCTAATTGTATTAGTTGCGCAATGAACCACTCCTGGATTTCGATTCAACATGCATATACAATGTACCGGTAGTAAGCCCAAATTTAAATTGAAGTGGAAGAATTTTGGAGACCTCATTTGCATAGAAATCGGTTTAAATAATTTTGTTTCGTTCCTTTTTTAGGTGGCAGCGTATTTCTCCCAAGACATTATATACCACTGGAAGGAACTTAGTCCAGAAGAAATGAAGAAAATGTTTCCACCGAAGTTCAAGTAAGTCTTTCCATATGTCCATCCTACCCCACTTCTTCTTCTTTTTCATCTTCTTCCCTTTTTCTCTCTTCTCCTGAGTTCTGCGATTTATAATTTCAGTGTTGGGACCAATAACAGATTTAACTAGAAAAGCACTCCGAGAGCGCATACCTCCGCCAAGGCAGCAAAGTCTCCACCCAATGTCGTTTCTCCCCTAAATTTTCATTACCCCCGCCAAGGAGGTTATGTTTTCACCACTGTTTGTCTGTCTGTCTGTCTGTCTGTCTGTCATCAACATAACTCAAAACGTTATGGACCGATTTTGATGAAATTTTCAGGAACTGTCAGAAGTGGGCCAAGGAAGAGATGGTTAGTTTTTGTTGGTGATCCGGATCAATAATCAATCAATAACCAATAATCAAAATATCGAAAATTTAGGGGTGAAACGGCATTGGATGGAGACTTTGCTACCTTGGCGGAGGTCTGCGCTCTCTGAGTGCTTTTCTAGTTACAATGTACTTTTATCCAATAGCTTACCCACATGTATCCATATAAACGTGACCTTTGAACTTGCTCCTGTGCAATGATATTATCCCCTGTTCCAGGGTCGGATTCTTCATGAGCACCGTCCTTGTGGAGTGTCAGAGATACCTTCCCTGGTTAACTCGGAGATTTATACGGAAAGGTGGTAAACTAGTAGACAGGAAAGTCGAAAGCTTACAACAGGCAAGTGTATTTTTAAGTCCTCTGTCTTGAGTTAATTCCGGGGTCCATTAGAAAGTTAGGTTTATTTAACTATCATGTTCCTGTTTTAAAAATGAAAAAAAGCCTTATGTACTGCGTCCTTGCTTAAGCTGCTACACTACGATATTGATGACACACTTTGCGACCACCTCTTTGAGAACATTTTAGGAGCTGTTGGTCCACAATAAATGACATACAAGTATCCGAATGGTTTGTGGGCCACTGAGAGCATTTAATACAAATATTCTACTGTATTATCACACTATTTTATGAACGTAATTTCATCTTGGTATATCTGTGCAGTTTGCTGGACGATACGACGTGGTGGTAAACTGTTGCGGGCTGGGAGCACGTGACCTGCTTGCTGATGACGTCATCAGACCCTTGCGGGGCCAAGTTATACGTGTCAAAGCGCCCTGGATAAAACATTTCTATTCCACAGACACCGACTGCTACATATATCCAGGGTAAGGTCTAAATAAATGTTTCAATCTATAGTTAAAACCATAATCTTACATTATTTGGACCACAAAGATAGAAATCAGATTCCTTTGCCAGGCACCAGTAGTGCTTTTGGAACAAATCGTTCATGTCCAATATATGTTGTAAAACAAACAAATAGATTCACTAGTGGATGAAGGATATTAAAAAGTTTGGCAGCAATATTATTTTTATTTATTTATTTATTTATTTATTCCTTCATTCTTAATTCATTTATTTTAAAATAAATTTTGAAATCTGTAAAATATGGGAAAGATTACGTTACGGTGACGCCATTTTCTTCTTATCCAATCACAGCGTGGATACCGTGGTCCTTGGTGGCGTCAAACAGTTGGACAATTTTAACTTAGAGGTCGATCCTGGGGACAAGGCAAAGATCAAGAAGAACTGCACTGAGCTTGTGCCTTCTTTAAAAGTGCGTTAGATTTCAAACAACTACAGTAAATTATGAAAATCAGAACTCGTAATGGACGCTATCATCACTTACAGTGGACGACACCCACTTTACGTTGGTTTTTATTCAGTTTACTGTTTGTCATGGTCTGTGTGCTAAAACACTACGTTTTTGTCATATTTCAAGAAAGTTTTATTGTGTTTGATGTATTTGATTATTTTAGGGCGAGGGGGGAAATTTGTGGAATACGATATGAAAACTACATGTACTTGGATTTTATCGGAAGCATTTTAAAGTGTGCCGATATTGTCATATCACTATTTGTACCTTCACCCTCAGATACCGGTAATGTCATCAGCTGTGTTACGCACCCATAGTTAAATATTAAACTCTTCACGCAATAGCTAAACTCTTTTTAACACTTATTTCCAATTATTTCAATCAAATACTGTATCATTTGTCATTGGATCATTTGTCATTCGAATAAGCTTTGTCTGTAATTCTGATGCCTTCATATATTTGATCCACGCCAGGACGCTGAATTCTTGTGTGATTGGGTTGGTCTACGGCCACTGAGGGAACCACTACGATTAGAACGAGAAGACATGAAATTCGGGGACCGATATCTGAAGGTAGTTTTAAATATCCTTATTTTGTCTGTAAATCACGAAAGTGACTCAACATGACGATATCTTTGGAAATTATAATGTGCTGTTTGGAGTACAGTATTAAAATGTCTAATAACAGGCCAAGTTTATCCTGAATTGTCAAATGATTCTAATACAGACAACATATATGGGGCGCCCTATTGACACAGTGTGTGTTTCTAAAAAAAATCAGTTTTTTAAACTTTCCTCTCAGTATATAATCCCACACGAGGCAAATTCAAGACAAATTTACGACAAATATTTTACTGGTGCTGATTTTTCGATTTAAAATATGTTCACTAATTTATTCTGTGTGTTCGGACAGGTTGTCCACAATTACGGTCACGGACAGAGTGGCGTTGGGCTGAGCTGGGGGACGGCCGTTGAAGCCACAAAACTTGTACAGGAGGCACTGGGTCCGAAGACAGTGAGCAAACTGTGACTGTTCTGGACGGGCGAGTACAGACACATAGCGAACCAATGGTTGTCAGCGTTACTTAAACAGTGTACAGCGAATCAATGGTTGTCAGCGTTACTTGTTCAGTACTGGCCATGCAGTAAGCAAATGGTGACCTTGCTACACGTTTCAAAGAAGTAATTTTTTTATTTCACGACATTTTGAAAAAAAATTGCGTTGATGGATACAGACTACAAGTGTGATGTATTACACATATTTCAAGATAAACCCTCTCTTATAATAACCACGTACCCTTCTGCCGTGAAACATTTACAAATGTTAGAATCTATATATATAAAGATAGCCCTGTTTACCTTCAATGACAACAGCAGCAAGAACCAAAAGTACAATAAGAACGCACGTCTTCATTTTTGTAGTGAAAGTCTAGAGAAGTCTGTACAAGTCTTTCCATCTGATTTCCCTGCAAAAGGTTGACTAATATACAGTTGTCAGTAGTCTAATTATCATGCATTTTCCATCACACGACAACAAATATGCGGAAAAGTTGCAAATAAAATATTTATATTTTGACCCTTCCTTGCTCTTTCTTATTTCCGCAACCCTTCAAAGTCAGGACAGATGGCTTCATTTTCTGTGACAAGGACGATGTATAAGCACCTAAAGTGTTTTTATAGCCAGCACAAGGTAGTTTTTTTTCAAAAGATTTATTAGTCATTTTTTTCAACTTTTCACGTGTGTACATTCTTCAAACGTAATAAGAATATAAATATACTGATCGTCTTAACTGATATATGCCTAGATGTGTATTTGTGTGTGTGTGTGTTTGTGGAGAGAGAGATAGAGAGAAACAATTTGGTCTTCAAAACCTACACTGACGGCATGGCTGTTGTCTCAAATAGAGTTAACCAACCCTTCTCTCCAACAAACCAACGTATTTATCTTAAACATAAAAATTGAATAGAAGTGATAATAGTGGCATATATTTGCTGAAAACGATGCCTCTTAGTCAATCCATAGTATTAATTGATAATATTGATTGTCTAAGTGTGTTTTTACCTTTTTTATAGTACGGCTTCTGCAATTTATCAATTTTTGTAAAACCTTTGAAGCGGATATTATTTTGTCTTCTATTTATATAGAAATTTAATTTAAATCATTTATTATAATTGCGATTAACACACACACACACGCACACACACACACGTTTAGAATGTGGAAAATAAAGGCTAGCTCATCAGGCAGCGTCCGTTGGGGACACACGTGCGTGTGTGTGTGTGTGTGTGTGTGTGATATATAAATATCTTCCTCTATATCCATAGTTCATGGAGTTCTCGTATTTCAATGGCAGTTAAAATTATAATAAACGGTACTCGCATAGTAATTGCAATAATATTCATAATAAGCATTTTGCGTGCATGTCATACTTCAACCGTAATGGCTTCTTAGAAAAATGAAATTGTTTAAGTTTGGAAATTATAAATAAAGATTTGGACAATCCCATATAGTATAAGAAGTTGCGCTTCAAATGTTTTGCAAATTGTTTGATATATCGTTTAACGTGTCACTTATTCACAAAGTTAATGCATTCTCATGACAAGACTGGGTCAAAGAAGATAAAAGCTGACCTTTGTGGATGTTTTAGACGAAGGCGTCTGTCATTGTCATTGTCATTCAGAGAATGCTGCGAACTCACCTTGAGGCCCAAGGGTATCTAGACAGTGATGACCCTAGCCAATACGTTTGCGGTTACAGTCCTCGATTTCAAACTAATACAATTACCTGGAACTCAAATTTAACATATAACAGAAATCTTGTCAAATTTTTGATTGAGATCTGCCAGCGCAGAAAACATAGCTACACGAACTGTGCGATATACTTAAGTCTCATTTTAAATGTATTAGCCTAATTATCAGAGTTATTAATATTATTATTACTCTTGTTATTATGATATATCGTGCGTGTATGTACACTAATGATGTTCCCTATATACCACGGTGAAATAAACTATCGATATCACTATCCATTCTTATTGGATGCAATACGATATAACTCTATCTGTACTACCATATTCTATATGATGGACTTTAATTTTGTATGTCCGCTTTCTTACTGCTTTTAAAATCTGTTTATCACTGTATATATTTGCCCCCTTTATTTAACTTTAGGGTAGAAGACGAATTATTTTTTCGCCAAATAAAGTACATGGTTTGTTTAATGCCCTGCCTTGTTAATCGCCTCAAATTTTTAAGACACCCTTCGATATTCCTAGAAAACAATTAGAAAAAACTTTCCTTCTGCGACAGTATTGGCCTAACATGTGCTTTGGACTGTCATAAAACGCACAAACTTTGACAGTGAATGTTCATTATGTCTAAAAAATACAAAATAACCCACAGGTTTGGTCTCCAAAGAAGTGCGAAGATTCTAAAGGCATGGGCATTAGAGAAGATACTAGAATATTACAGCCTTCGAAACTACCTCTCGTAAAATTTTGCGCCGAAGTAACTCTTTTGGACCAAATTTGCCAGTGCTGTGGGATATTTCTAGACAGAATGAGTATTGTGGTGAAGTTATTGGAATTCGCTTTTAATTGATAAAAAATACTTATACATCTTAAAATTATTTCCTGCTCTTGGCTTCTGGCACGAGGCCAATTATCCTGACTTTGAAGGATTGTGGAAATCACAAAAAAGGAAGGGTCAAAAATATACATTTTTTACTTGCAACTTTTCCGCATATTTGCGGTCGTGTTGTTTGCGAGTTATGATAATTATGCAGTTTGTGACTGTATATAAAAAGCCAATATTTTGCCGGATAACCAGTTAGAAGACTTCTATACAGACGTCTACAGACTTCTTCAGACTCTCGCAAACAAACAATGAAGGCGTGCGTTCTTATCCTGCTTTTGGTTGTTGCTGCCGTTGTCATTGAAGGTAAGCAGGGTTACTCTCTCTGACCACGGGGTACGCTCGTAGTGTGTTAATTACAAAAAATGTTGAAAGCGACCCACAGTGTGATTTTGTGCAGTATTTTACTATCTTAGGGTACACAGCGGGATACAGTAGAGATTTTGGATAACAAACGGCTTACCGTAAGACATGTACATGGGTTACAGATCACACTTGCTTTTTGTATCCGTGCACATAGATTATCGTAATACATCTCCATTTGTCTTCAAATTGCAGAGACCAGTGCAGGGCCCGGAGTAGCTTCGGCAAGCCTGGCAGCTACATGCACCTGTTGCGGCAATACCTGTTCCGGGACAAGCTGTAGTTGTAATGGCTGTAATTGCGACGGTTCTGACAGTGTGGTAAGTGCTCTTGAATTGTACTATTTCTCCTATTTTTTTCGTTGTGACTATCTGTGGATGGGTGGGTTGCTTGTGGGGTGGGGGTGTCTGTGCTACAAAAGCATTCCCCTTAATTATCATTGTAACAATTGTAAAAACGGGTCAAATCTAGTCGTGTTCGAACCTCTAAATGCACCAAGGTTTGATGAAACTACCTCGTAGAATGTTACAGTGTATATTGTAAATATTTACATGAGATCAAAGATATGCTTTACGAATGCAAATCCCTTTATTTTCAATGTTTTACTTTCAATTTCCAGAGTTATCGGTAGAAATCTAGAGAGTGATGATACAAAGCGGCAATTTTCAGAAGAGCCCATTGTTCTTGGAAGCAATAAAGACTTTTCGCTGAATTATCTCTGCAAGTTTTTTAGCTATCTTCTTATTTACATGACATCTTTTTAAAAAACAAACCCAAAACGCCGAATTTGTTAACCAAAACGAGATAATTTGATTATTCATGTTTGCAAGTAAAATGGAGAAAGAATATAAGTACAATAAATTATAAAAATAATATCTTTGTTTCTTCTTCTGTTTATAAAAAGTGTGTATATAACTCTATAGTTATTCACAGTGTGTATTACTCTATGTGGGAGAGATTGTTTACCAACTCAAAGTACGTTCTACAATTAATTAACCATCCATACCAGTGTTAATGAGATGGTCTTACGGCCTTTTACAGATTTTTCCTACGATTTGCCTGAAATAACATTTAACAGGACTTTCTTATTGTGGAGGGCTAAAGACCTTCTCACAACGAACGTCCTATTTTAGCGATACAGCTGTACCGGTACATTTATAATACTTCACTATCTTATTACTCCACGACGGACGTAGCTTCCTTTTGCACATTCGCTTTAAGCTTGTTTCCCCGGGGGGGGGGGGGGGGGGAAAGGGGGGCTTTACATGAGGGGTGTTTTTTTAATGAATACCATCAAAGGTATCTTTAAACACTGGTGTCGTCATTCGAGATTAAAAAAAAAACTGAGAGAATCCGCGTGAGGCGGGGTTTACCTTTCAGAGCAACACGGGTGGAACTGTACGCGCCGCGATTGTTGTCTCAAACAGACAAAAAAAACGCAAAACATGGTGAATAGGCACTGGTTTGCAAAAGACAATAATTATGCAGTACTTAAAAAAAACATACCTTTTTACAGTATGTAAAAATAGTTTAAAAGCTGTGGCAGTGAAATTGGGCCTATTTTTCAGTTACTAGACACCGTTTCTGCATTGTCCATGATTCAGTTCATTCTTAGATTCATGGGGACACCAATTTTTATTCAGGCAAGGTCTGGGTAGGATTAACCACAGAAAGAATGAGATACTGAGCGAGGGTTGTTAGAGAATGGACAGTATTTTTTGGTGCAGCGCGCGGAATATTTTAAAAGTGACCTGATCCCCTAGTAAAGATAACATGCATATTTGAAAGTTTAAACTATATATTCTTGCTTGCACTGTCATTTGAAGTCGAAATACAAGAATAAATGGGAGAGGGTAGTTATTCATTACCCACAATAATATAGTGTCTTTATGTTGTCTAATGACAGAAAACCCCTCGACGATTTCAATCATCGAAGAGACGGGTCATAAATTATTAAAACCGGCAGAAGTGCTGATTCAGATTGAGATCACCAAGAGCGATAATAACCAGCATGTGAGTTACATGCCTTTCATGGTGGCCCTGATCCAGTCGATGTAATGTGTCACCTTGGTGGTGAGGGCGGGAAGGCCGGCCTGGTTACACTTGGCTGTTCCGGACGCCACCACTCCTGCCAGGTAAAACTGGTCGCCATCTTTTTGACATACCATTGGACCGCCGGAATCACCCTGGTTTGGAAGTTAAAGGTAATTCTTTTTATTTTCTGTCGTTGTTATGTGTTTTATGTGCGATTTCAAATCTCAAAAAAAACTTCAATAGGCCTAAATAACTGCAACGAGCAAATGACAAACCTGTAAGACGATTGTCTCGAATAAAAAAATGTTAAACCCGCTTGAGATTTCTTTTTCTTTCAAGTACTAAAATATTTCTTTTTCTTTCAAGTACTAAAAGTGTTGCCTCACTAATGCTTGCGAAACAAAACTTACTGTGCAAGGTTGACTTATGCCGTTCCCAAAACACAGAGTCCCGGGCCCAGTTTTTCCTGGCCACACCCAGTTACAATAGGTGGCGCTCCAAACCATGCCATTCACCTCCTGCAGGGTTGCGCTATCATCTGCTGTGCCTAGGAGTGGGGTGGAAAAGGGGGAGCGAGAATAGAAAAGAGACGAGCAATGTCATTCTTTTGAAAATTGTAAACTTTTGGTATACTGCTTGGTTGTTAGAGATTGCTTTTTTTTAATAACGGTTTAAGTAATCTTATAAATGATCATTAAATAAGACATTTTTAACAAACTACATGGCATGCTCATCGTAATGCAATCTATATCTATTTAGACAATTGTCATTAGAAGACAATAAGATACAGAAATGAAAATTAACTGCCAAAGTACTCCCAAAGAGTCTAAAAGCATGATAGACATACATGTTTTTTGCAAGAGACAACTCATTTATTCTCCACACGTGCGGGAACATGTTTCACGCCGCTAGAAAATCAGAAAATGATGGGCAGGCCTATATATATTAGAAGGTCATAACTGTCTACCTACCTTTTGTGTCTCCCCACCCAGTCACCCAGCAGTCGTGATTGCTTTCAAAGCTGTCCGTTGGCGCCGGGAGACACGCTGGAATGATGTGTGGACTGTAGGCGACTTTGCTGCCCAATTTGATCAACGCGATATCATGCTGCCCGCTGTTGTCGTTTTTGTAGTATGGGTACTGGAAGGAGAGCTATTGTGAAATGTTGGTTTAACGAGGGCTTAGGGGACACTCCCTTGTGCTTTCAAATGCAGACATGATTTTGATTTTAAAAACAACCCCTTTCCTTTCACATGCCATTGGTAAATAATATGTTAAATCCTGCATACCCGGTTTTCAAAGTACCGGTACTGAATGTTAATCTTTTTATTTTTATTTTTATTTTTTTTTTTTATTGGAGCCGTGACCTCTTTTTGTCTATCATGATTTTAAAATGACAATTATAAGATGTCTCATCTTGAAAAATGCTTTACACAAAAGTAGCTTTTGCCATTTTGAAAAAAAAACTCAAACCGGTATAATTTTTTCCACAAGTTTGTCTGCCTCTGTCTGGTCACTTTTTCCCTGCTGATGATCCCCAAGGCGCACTGAAAACGAGGCCGGTCGGTTAGATCTGCAGGGAGATGAGATGACTATGATTGAGAAATTTTGTTATATCAGTCATTATTATTAAGGGTTACACGTGTGTGTGTGTGTGGTACTTTGTTTGTTTTTTATTTTACTTTAAATTTTTTTCTAAACATAGTTCATACACTGTAGGAAGTCGCATGCTAACGATGATTCTGAGTTAATATACGTATCGCGTGTATGTCAACCGGATATTATGGGATCGGTTGTTTACGATGAAAGCCAATATCACCAAACACAGTCCATCATAATACCCCAGGTGAGGTTCCGCTCATTGAAAAAGATCTCATTTTAATTACACAGCTTCTGGTTATTCGGCGTCAAATTAAATTGATACTTTTTTTATAATTTTATGAGAATATTTGGGAATGGATTCTGAAATGGGTTCCAGAACCTACCTTTCAAAACAGTGTGCCGCAGTGATCACCCAGTTCTCTCCCACCAGCGTTCCTCCACAGTGGTGCTTCCGGTAGTAGCCATATCTGATGGACACCTGCCAAGGCCACGTCCCAATGGACGCTGTCTGACCATTAACTATCCGCCACTGACCAAGCCTCCGTTTTCCACATTCTAAACGGCAAATAAATAATGTAAACAAAGTCGGCTATGTAATATTTCAATCAGTTAAATCTTTAAAGAATAAATTAATAATTTATTGCCAATTAAGCTAATGTTGCAAAAGGTGAAATATTTTTCAGTGGAATACCACTCAGTACCGAAAAATAATTACTCATATATTCACTTATTTGTTAAGTTTAGATAATAACGTTGGTGGCTCTTTCTTCGACGTTCTGTTTGAATTTAAGCTCGCCTCAAAAACAGTGTTTCTGTACACATTCCCTTTTCTATTGATACTGCAAGTGAGTAGCCAGTGATTGTTAAATTGTGACTATGAAAAAAATCTGCCATAATTAATCATTATCGTTAATTATTTTGGAGAAAAAGATACAGAAATTAACTGTCGCTTACTGTATGTGGATGATGCGTTTATTGTCCGGTTCTTTGAAACAGCGAGAGTGAAAATTTTGGCCACTGGCTTGACACAGCAGACCTCAAGGCGGGATGGACAGAGCCACTGGCCAGTGCTGACCTTTTGGGCGAACATCTGACCTGGACATATCTGGTAGGCGGCCTGGCACGTGCCTCCAAGTTCATTGGTGCAGAGGCTGTTTGTGGCTAGAGCGTGACGTGTTTCAATCAGTAAACTGTCATTATTAGAGCATATTTCGCACAGTTCATAAAAAAAGCTTTTCGGGCAAAACTAATGCTCAAAACAGATAGCTGAAACATCTGAGGAAGAAATGCCGCATTTAACCTTAACGATAAATCAGAAGATAAGAAAAACGGAAGTACACAGTTGATTGCACACCGCCTTGTGATAATTTTGTCACCCCTCCCCTCCCACCCCAACCAATACACACACACACACACACACACACACACACACACACACGCACGCACGCCGTCAATTGCTGATATGATTACATACCCAACATCTCCAGCGCCGGAATAACATATAACCCACATCCCACTTGTCTCCATGCTTCCCCACCCCTCTCCACCCAATTAAATCACACACGTACCCCCTCATCCCAAACTTATTTAACTTCGTGCCTGTTTTAACTATTCCTGTTTAAACTATACGTGCAAGTTTAAAATTCAGTAATTTTTTTTCTTTTTATTTCCATTTATTGATATACAGGAGAAGTAGTAAACAATGAATCACGGGTCAGACCTATCCTCGGTCCCGTGACCTACTCGACGATACGAGAAAATGCGGTCTGGTACGAGCAATTTTGATACCGTACTGAGGATAAACAAAAACAATTCTTGCGTTATTTCCCCTTATTTTTTACAGACAGCAAACGTCATTTAATAACCTCTCAGGCCAGATCCTGCATCTTAATTGCGCCTTATCTTTGAATTTAAAAATAACAGGATATACATGTAGCTTGTTTTCGTTTTAAGAACATTTTAGCATTGACCTACTAAACGAGAAATGTCAGCGCAGGTGGTTTTTTTGTTGTTTGTAAGAGACAAATTGGCGCACGTGTGATGAAATAGACGGGGTAGGGTACCCACTACGAGAGAGAGGATTGGTCAGCTAGATCTCAGTGAGACCATACCGGTAGTCATGTTATCAGTGTGGGATTTGAAAACCACTTCCCTTACACTCTCTCCACACTCTTCCGCAGGGTATATGTCAGTTAAAATAATCAGTTATCATACTTACATGTATATTCCGTGTGGCGAAAATACTGGATTTAAAAACATTTAATTTGAAAAGTCGGGAACAATGCTCATACATGGATAAGCATGTATATATCAATGGAGAAATATATCCGGCACTTGTTTCTGGATACCAGGTCATTTCTCCTGACTTTAAAGGATTGTTGTTATTGAAAAGAGGAACGGTCAAAAATAAACATGTTTTTTGGTGTTTTGCATTACCTTGTGTAATTTTACCTCATACGTGATTTTTGTCGTGTTATTGATGTGTAAGTATCGTAATAAATCCGCTGAAGACAGTATATAAGCTTACGTTTCGACAGAAAGTCAGTCAGAGAGACATCTGTATATTAAACCTAAAATATTTGATAGCTGCTGCCATTGCTCTCACGGCAAAAATGAAGACGTGCGTTCTAATCGTTCTTTTGGTTGTTGCTGCCGTTGTCATTGAAGGTAAACAGGGTTGTATTTGAACGGCATTTAACGGCACATAAATTGTAAGTGCATCATAGCTGGAGGTAGAGAGTCTATGAGTAACAGAGTGCATGTCATAGAATATGTGTAACACGTGTTGTCTGCGTAGCACACACACAAACACACACACACACACTTCATTTAATTGATCTCAATTTTCTTCAAATTTTAGAGACCACCGCAGCCGCGGCCAGCATGGAAGCAACATGCACCTGTTGCGGCAACACCTGTTCTGGGTCAAAGTGCCGTTGTGATGACAACTGTAATTGCAGCGCCTCTGACAAAGAGAGAGCCGTAAGTGCTCTTGGATTGTATTTATTATTATTATTTTCTCTTTTCTACTATGTGTGTGTGCGTGTGTGAGAGAGAGAGGGTGTGGACGTACGCATGTATGTGTGCTCTAGAGACATTCCATTTAGGTTCTATCCTTGTTATAACTGCACGATGTCGGTCAAATCTTATCGTGTTCGAACCTCTTGATGCGCCTCAGTTTGATGGAATTGTTTCGTAAAATATCATGTTTTAAATAGTCATATGAGGTCAAAGATATGCTTGCAAATCTCTAACTCTTAATTTCCAGGAATTACGCCATGCAGAATGGAGCTAGAGGGATGAAAGAAAGGGACTGCCATTATAGTTCTCTGCGGAGCCATTAGCCTTGGACTCAATATAAAAAATCACTGAACCGTCTCTACCTGTAAACGTTATGCTACTGCGGTGAACTGAAATATTGCTTCTATACTATCAGTTTATTTACATGACATACGGTTAGAAAAATACATTAAACACCGAATATGTCAACATTAACTGACGTGTGAATTAATTTCATTTATTTTTATAGAAATAGAGAAAGATCTCAATAAAACAGTTTAATACAAATATTTACATGTGTCTGTTTTCTTTCTATTTACAACAATCTGTCCGATACTTTACTTACCAGTGTGTACAGCATGTATTACACTATATGAAGTATGCGAATTAACTTCACTAAATTAAAGCATGTTTTGGAACTGATTACACACTGCCATCAAATTCAACTAAAAAATATGGAAAATGAGAGGTATAGTGAGCTTTGCACCTTTCTTAAGTTCCTTTGTCTCAATGTAAGCCAGGTTCTCATTTGGAAAACCCATGTCGATCACATTTACACCAAAACTAACCAGGCGATATAATTTATCAGTATTTTAAAGAGAGTGAGGTTTTTGTCTTAGGAGTTCCTGAAAATCCACATGCCGCTTGTCCTTGAAAAATGCTGTGGAAGTGTATCACACTATATTGACAAAATGTCAAGCAGATAAATAAAAATCCGTTTAGAAAAGAGATTGTAAGATTCTATGCACAGAAACCTTTTATACAGAGACACTACAACAGGCAAAATTAAATCCAGTGCCTTTACAGAGCGAAAATCTATATTCAATATTTTTTTTAAAAAATTCGAAACGAAGTAGGCCTATGCAAAAGCTGAATCACTACTTGTTATAACCAGAACAATGTGTTGCTAAAAGTGAGTGCATGTACCGGGCATACTCTTGGGCACATTCAGAAATTCTATATTCCGAAAGTAAAATAAGATTGAAAATAATTTTGTCCATTTGGCACTTGCAAACTTAAATGCATAAGCCAAGTTGCCTTGAACTATTTTAAAGATTTTAAATGATTTAGTATTTCAATCACAGAATCTGTCTTTCATATTTGCAGTAGAAGATTATTTATTGTTTACTTTTATCACAATGTTAGAGAACATGTACGGGTATTTCATAAATGAAAATTATCTAACACAAGCACAAAATATTTCATACCGTTAGCTTACTGTCAACTTGGACGTACACTGTAGGCCTTCATCAGATTGATGTTAGTAGATGTTGTTTCTCACTTACCGCTAGGTGGTATAGCGGCCAGGACCCTCCCATAAATGTCCGGTAGATCGACCCCCGCTCCACCACTACCCCCCCCCCCCCCCCCCCCTATTCATGATTGGTCGTAAGCTAACACTATGTTTTTCTGCTGCTCGTGTTTTATAATTTTCATTTATGATCCAACTACCAAGCTAATGAACATTTTTGCTCATTTACGCATATAGTCCATCTTTCGGCTTGAAAAATCATGAAAATGTTTCATTAAATTGTCTTACATCAGACTACTGACTAAAAACATGCTTGATACAGGGGTACATGGAAACAGTTATCGAAAAAAATACCCTTCTTAATTTTCTCAGTAAAAACAGAGACAGGCGAGGGAAAAATCAAATAACGTAGAACTAAGCCAAGTTTCTTCTAAACTGATTGCACAATGGGAGTGCGTTGAAAACATACCGCGCGATGATTTAAAGAATAAGAAAATGTCTTCATCATTTTGTTTTAGGAAAGCACGAACAACGACCATACGAAGAGTTGTCGACGTGCTGGACAATATTACATTTGTCAGAGACAATTAATCACTGTAAATCTGATGTAAAGGATAGGGTAAAGAAATGGAGGATTGGTAAAAATCTTTGTTTGACCACAATAACGCCATCATTGTGAAATCTGATAACCAAGATCTTCATGTGTCTTACCACTCACCTCTTTTATACATAAAATAAGATAATTAGTATTCATATCCATATTCCAAAAGGCGAAAGTTCTTTGCAATTTTTAAAAACAACACTGTTATAATATCGGCACGAAATATATCATTCGAAACATCTTCCGGCACTTGTTTCAGGACATGAGGCCACCCCTTATATTTTGAAGAATAGTAGAAAGAGATAAGGTCTGATATAAACATAATTAGTGCTTGGCACGGCTTTATGCAACATTTACGCATACTTGTTTTATGGACGACTGACAAGTGTATATAAGCTCACTTTTCGTCGGAGAGTCAGTCAGTAAGACATCTACAGGCCGATATATTTGATAGTTGCTGCTCATTCTCTAACGGCTAAAATGAAGACGTGTGTTCTCATCGTGCTTTTGGTTGTTGCGGCTGTTGTCATTGAAGGTACACGAATATGAATTGTATTAACAATAATTGTAAATGCATCGCGGCAAGAGGCTACATGGTTATTATAAGAGAGGGTTTATAATGAAATATTTGTTGTAGATAACACTGGTTGTCTGTATCCGTCCACACACACACACACACACACACACGCAAACACACACACACACACACACGCAAACACACACACACGCACACACGCACGCACACACACGAACACACGCACACGCACACACACACACACACACACGCACACACTGTGGATTGCATGATCCCAATTTTCTTCAAATTTTAGAGACCACCGCCAGACTCGACGCCACGTGCACCTGTTGCGGCAAAACCTGTTCCGGGTCAAGCTGTAGTTGTGATGACAACTGCAATTGCAGCGCTTCTGATGTCAAAGTAAAAACCGTAAGTGTTCTTGAATTGTAGTTATTATTCTTTTTTCTCTCTTTTCGTGTGTCAATATCTGTGTATTGGGACGGGTACTCTCTGAACACATGGAGGGCTAGTAGCCTGTTACCAAATTATTGTATTGCTTAATTTAATTTTGTATAACATTTAAAAGCCTCTGATTTCAGAGGGTAGGGATTGGGGGGGGGCGTTTGTCCTACATATACCTTCCACTTTTCCTTGTAATACAATGTAAGTACGGTTCAAATCTCGCCATGTTCGAATCTCTGAATGCACCTAAGCTTGATGAAACCATTTCGTACAATACTAAGTTTTAAATAACCATGCAAATCACCTGTGTCTCTGATTATTAATTTTCAGGCATCAAGCTCTGCAGGAGTACAGTAAAGACATGATACAAAACTATTGCTGTTGCGGTTGCCCGTAGAGCCATTCTTTATTGGAGAAATATGAAAAATCACTGGACCATCTCTCCTGCAAATTTCCAACAGCGAACTGAAATATTGTTTCTATACTTTCAACTGTAATACATGATATATGATTAGAAAAAATACGGTAACTTGAGTACTGAATATTTCAACAGAAATAGACTTTTGGGCAATACGCATTCATTTTCGAGAAATAAAGAGAGATCCCAATAAAAAAAGCATTTTTTTCTATCTTTTTTCTTTCTGTTTCAAAAAGCTGCCCCTCGCTATTATATTAGTTAACAGCGTGTATTACTTTATGGGGAAGCACGCGTATTAGCTTTACCAAAATCACGAATTGATAAAATGCAAATGTCAATCCGAGGGTTTGATTCGAGGGCTCGTACGCATTTCACAGCTCTTGCCTAGTACGCGATGTGATCGGGACGATTCTCAGCGGGGTTGAAAAGCATTGCATCACCATTCAAAATTTGTTCAGGGTATGATAATGTGTAATGCGTACTGACTCACACCTTGAAAACGGGTAGTGTGGTCTGATCTACAGGTGAATTCAGGATCATTCGGTGCCGAGTCTGGTAGTTGGGTAGGCCTGCAGTTGATCAGTGGACTCATTAGATCAAAGCAGACCCACTTGAAAGCGAGGCGTGATTTAATTGCTCTGCCCCTGCTGGGAGGGGGGGACCCATTATCAAGTGCTCGCCATATTTCATCTGCGTTAGTAAGGGTCTATTCCCATAGATTTTAGATCGATCTATCCCCGCGGGGAGTCTCGCTAGATTACTTTCAGATAATCCGACTCAAATGTCCGTCCCGCCTACTACAAGCTGTAAGGGGATAATTAACTTTCGTGTCCGCCCGGCTGACAGCTATTTAGCGTGAACCCCCAGGGAGTTAGGTCGATCTAAAGTAGGTCGATCTAATCTATGGAAATGGGGTGTAAGACGCTCAGCTGGTTGTGTACGCGACCTTAGCTACTTATGTCAGTATTCGACAAAAGACATTTAGCACAGCTTTCCTATTGTGATAATCTAAGAGGGCATTCACAACAGATGGTCCTTGGATCTACTATACGCGGATCAAGTATGGCGGACCCTATATGAAAGAAGAGCCGAGCCAATGTGAAAAGGCCTTTACTCTCCTCCAGTTATAATCTCAAAAATAAAAACGTTTTCAGGGGAACAGCGTACTGTCGTGAAACGTTTTTCGCACGACATTTAACTTATTTTACACTAAATTTTGGTCTCTCGTCAAACATCAAAACCACAAAATTAGTCTTTCAATGGGAGCCGAGATATATAGGGGTTAAATCAGACCTGGGATATGGGGCATAATAAAAGCACATGTAGCCTACATGTCACCTAAACCATAGGCCCCACGTCTTATGCCAATTAACAGCGACAATGTACTTTGTCTCAACGGTGACGGCGGTAATTTAAAGAAAAACGTATTACAAATATCACTAGCTGTTTCCAACTGAACCAGTACGAAAAAGCTACTAAGTAAGTTAGTAGATCAAAATTAGATAAAAGTCACACCAATATGAAAAAAAATCCTCACCTCGAACTTCTGCGTCTGTTCGGCACAGGTTTGAAATACATACAACGCAGACAAAGAACACAAAATGCTGTTCCATTACGCCTCTTCTATTCAGATGTGGCGTAGACGTAAACAGCGGCAAGTCAGCGTACGGTAACCTAGTCCTCAATTCGGAATTATCTTAATCTCCTAAACGTGTAACAGCAAAGGAATTATGATTATGGGAATATGAATTCTAACTGGACACTTGAATCCCAACATTACCATATATCTACTTATTGGCATGATAGTATAGGTTTGGTGAGTTTTGTAACAGGAATGACCATTGGTAGTTTTCCAGGTCAATCCTCGAGTTTGCATGTTCACAAATCAAATATTACGGTCACACTTGTTATATTGCAAGAGGCATCAAAACGATCGTGCGACTTTATAAGGAGGCGCAATACCAAAAAGANGTTTGGCTCCCCTACTAATAATGCATGCATTTAAAAGATTTTCATAAATGACAAGTTCAAAAAACATCAATGGGAATGAAAAACATTAATATACATTCTTGCTGTTATATGTTAATCTGATAACCAAAAAGTACTTACAGAGTTCCGCCTACAAAGCAACTTCGAGAAAAAAGTTACTAAACAAGTAAACCCTTGACTACATAAAAAAGCCACTGACAAAAGAACTTCTTTCCATAGAAAAAACATAGCTAATGAAACCTTACAATGTGTACAAGAATACGGTTGGTGTTAAGTAGAGAGTAATAGTCTCATTCAACGCAATGACCACCTTGTCGCAACTGCTGCAATGAATAAGTGTTACCTCCATTACAATGGAAGTTGGCAATATTTTTCCGTCGCTACCGTTAATGAAAATAAAACATATTGTAGAATCGATCAATATAGTCCAATAAAAGGTAATCATATAAATTCTTTCCTCTCTCTCTCTCTCTCTCTCTCTCTCTCTCTCTCTCTCTCTCTATATATATATATATATATATATATATATATATATATATGTGTGTGTGTGTGTGTGTGTGTGTGTGTGTGTGTGTGTACCTCTTCCTGTAGAAACGTCATTTGAGTAACCTTATGTATGCAGAAGGCCCGTTTTAACGTTGAGACTTTGTGATTGTCTCTCGATCCGTCGCAACGCTCAAAACCTGTTTTAGAGCAAATATCACCAAATGTTATTTATTCAACATGTTGTATCGACCGAAGTAAAATAGACACAGGTATAACATAATTTAATAGTATAAATGCTGTTGAAATCTTTTAATTAGTGTTTAATGGTTATATTTTATAGCTAAGCGAGAGAAAATTCAACTAGATGCAGTACAACAGAATTATTAAGTGTCCTACTCAATTGCGCATTTCATTTTTATAACACATCAACAATTTTAAAACTCGATTTCGCACCCGGCTTTTTGCTTTACATACAAAAAAAGTTTGACGTATTTTTTTCTCAAAACCATACATTGTAATGATCCCTTCACCTGTTAACAACACGCGTTGTGTTTTTTGAGCAGGCTCAAAATACCTGAATGCTTCTGCGTTCCCTTTATATATTGATCGGGTCAGACTTTTGTTGTCATAAACGTGGGTTCATTGTTGAATGAGTCGGTGGTCAAAACGAGGCTGACTACTCTTCTTGGAATATACAGAGGGATTCGAAATGCTTTTTGTTTCTCTAATCATATTCATTTCATTGGACTTTTATTCTTCTTCATATTAACTCTACCTTGTTCGATTTCTTTATTCAGCAACTTTTGAGTAAAAGAACATCGCTGTCCTTTTTGTGTTTTGAAAGAAGTGCGATCACGTTTCACAGATCGTTAACCATCAAGGTAAAATGAGAGGTAATAATGATTTTTAGTCACCCGGTACTTTCAATGTCAAAGGCGACATACGGCAGGGCTGTGGCATAAACCGGGTTGTTGCTAGATTGAATTGAGATATAGTGTGTTAATATAATCTTATGCTCACTTACGCCATGAGGAACCTGCAATATACTATCGTGAGTTTTCTTCTTTTTTACTGGAGACGGAGTTTAACATATGCACAAACAACAAATATTCTTTACCCGCATGGCATAAATAACGGAGACGTCACCGCCCCGTTGAGTGACGACGGCAGCACGTCCGCCATACCGCTCTCTACAGGTTTTCCATACTTTGACCAACTTCACACCAGGGTTTATGTAAGTTTTACATTTTATCGTTTCTGTCCTAAGAGAAATTTAGGTACACAGTGATTTTTTTTACTTCTTTTTGGTACTTTTGTTTCATGATATATACGTGTAATTAGCTACAGACTGAGCGTGTGTGTGCGTGTGTATTGTAGCTGTTTACTCTTACATGTAGTAAGTAAATGGGAGTATGAAATAGGTTAGGGTATTTATTTTCCACCTAGCGCTGGCCTGATTTCTTTAATAAGATTTCTGATTTCTTTAATAAGACACAGCACCCAAGATAAGAAAAAAATGAAATACATAACAAAAGTGCAGATATTGAAAGCAACTAAATGACACAAAATGTTGAAGCAGGGTGCATTTTTCACTGTTTTTAGAAGGGGGCAGAGCGGTAAGAGGTATATTTTATATTGGAGAAGTTTCTTCGTTGCACAATATATATTGTCAGGTATTTATAAACACAGGTGAAATTTTCTTCTTAAGGACTGAAAATAAAATATATCTATTCGCAGTTCAAGTGTGAAATCACGAGTATGTCGCCTCTTTATCAATTTAATGAATAAATTGATTAATTTATTATGTTATTTATTGTCATTTGCGCGGTGCAGGTTTTGATTCTTCTCGACTAAGATCTAATAAAAGGATATTAGATCTTAGTTCTCGATAAGCGGTAAAAGAGGTTGATTATGCTTCAGATATTTATCATTTTCTACACTGCCATATTTCCACTTAATAAATAAGGCTGGTATCTTATGAAATTTTGTTGTACTTATTGACATGATGCGCTGGCTAGTTCAAACTTTTTAAATCAATATCCCAGATTTTGGACAGGTGCAATGTGTGGTTTTAAAATAAATTAAAATTAATTTATTCATATATTCGTCTATGTTTGTGTATTTGTTTTAATATGTCTGTTTATTTATTCATTTACTAATTCATTTATAACCATCAGGTCAATACCAATGGGGCCCTTTCATTCTTGCGCCCCGTCTCTACGTATACACCGCAAGCCTTCCCGCTGGGTTCCAACCGGAGGCTCATCGCCCCATTCTGGGCAGACGTGGACACGTTAAGAAACCACGGAAGAGTCTTCTACCGGCAGACGACAGATTTATCCATACTGAACAGAGCTACGAGTGACATTAGAGCGGCGTTCGTGTCACAGTCCAAGTTCACGGCCGCCTGGGCCTTCGTCTGCACCTATGATGACGTCACCTACTATGGCGGGAACTCCTGGACTAATGTCAGTGTATACCATTATTTCATTTTATTGGTTTATTACTGAGATGAAAATTATAGGATAGATAGAAAGATAGATACTGTTTAGGAACAGATTTTTGTTTGTACCTTAGTCTATGCGGTTCGTGTGATTTCGACAAGCAAAAAATATTTAGAGATAATATACATGTAGGTTTTTATTTGAAATATGCTTGGAAAGTGGCCTTCATAATAATAATTATACTCGACGCATAGAATCCACATTTGAAAAACAAAAATTCAAGAGTCAAGAACACATTTGGCACCATGTCTCATTCATCAATTCTGAGAGTGATTTTCACCATTGGCGGATACAGTGTACATGTACAAGAGGATGCGGTGCATGTACTACCCGCAAGAAAACGCAGTAGATACTCCAGCGCAGTAGACTACAGTAATCATACTGCAAACCGCAGTAGACTACTGCAATCATACTGCAAACATGCTTCATATCTGCTTCGATTTGGGAGCTAATTAGCATATTTGAAACATGCTTCTATCATGCTGCTAATCTACTGCATTAATGATCCTCTCTGTACAAACCTATGTACTTTTTGGAGTAGAATTGCAGTAGGCTATGCTGCATTTCTACTGCAAATATGCTCCACGCCACTACTGCGTTAATGCTTTTTTGCTACTCCGATACTACTGCATTTTCGTGCGGGTAAGCCCCTTTTCTATCATTCAAATAGTATTATAGATTTAACACAATTCTTCGAAAATGGGAGAAATGACTGACCCGTGGCCTACAAAATATTTTCACAATACCTCAATTTGAAACATATCTCTCCCGATATTCTACACAGCGAGTAATTAAGGTGGGCACGGAGATCCGGCTCCCGGACAGAAAAAAAACGTTAAGACATAACGTGTTTTTCATTTGAAATATAAAGCGTAATTGGAAGATGGCCCAAATTATATTTGACCTTCCCATGTAATCCACATAACCGAAATATGGTAGTGCTAGCTAGAGTTTTGAAACCGCATCTGCACGTATTCAAACATGTTTTCAGACAAACACGTTCCAAGTGGTTTTGGTCACCAATGGCCGCCAATCGTTTGCCATATTCAACTACAAAGAAGTGACGTGGACCACAGGGGCAGGCAGTGGTGGCAGAGGTGGGCTGGGAGGAACACCAGCACAGGTTGGTGGAGCATTGTTTAATATTGGTTAATGTTATGAAATGAGCAATATATACATGTACCAATGCTAATTACAATGGTAATAATGTTGTTTAAATCAGTCATGATATATATTATTATAGAACAACATTATTACCATTGTAATTGGCATTGGTATATATTGCTCATTATATATATATATATATATATATATATATATATATATATACGATTTATTGGAAATTAATGTTCTGTTCCACGCGTAGAAAAAGAAAATTTTACACATTATTTTCTAATAAAAAATTAAACATTACACTAAATAAATTCCATAGGCAATTTCATTCAGTTCAAACCTCCGAGCTCGCCTCCAAGAATCCAGGGTATCTTCAACCTCGTGAACAGTTTACAGCAATAGGTCATTTTAACATAACAAGTCACTAATATTAATATGGTGATAGTTAAGTTCAGTTCTTTTTTCTTCCTAATGTATTTTTAGTGTTTTCTTGTCCTTTTAATCAAAGTTGACAACTGTTGGTCAGTCGAAGAGATCTTTTGATGTTTTACGAATCTCAGCTTTTAAGCACAGGTTGGTGGAGCATTGTTTAATATTATTAAAATACCAATCTTCTTCAATCAAGTCGTCAATGTCTTTGTTGTGCTTCCAACCAATTCCAATTCTCCTTTCCAGCCACATCCTCTGTGCGTTGTGAGAACTGTATGTCTCGATAATTTAACTTGTCCTTTCGCTTGACCTTTTGTCTTTCTTCTCAGTGAGACAAGATGGTATTCCATTTTCCATCAAGTCACCCACAGCACACGAACGAAACGTAGTGCCTCGATATGAAACCAGACAACTTTTGTGTTTTTAATCTCCAAATACGAAAAAAAATCAATTAAGCTAATTAATAGGCTAACGTTAAGAACGTATTATATCGTTTGTTTTATATTAATTATTATTTAAGATCATAATAATAAACAAGTCGCATTTCGATGTACTCCATGCTATAAACTTTATATAAAAATAGCAATTTTTTTGAGATTACAAATTGTATCGCATTGTTTGGTTCCATTGGCTCGCTTTCAAAAATTAGAACAGGCGCTCCAAAATCGTAAAACGAAGTTAAAATTTTATATTGGCCGAGTTCCCCCACTGTTAAGAATATCCTCGCAGCATTATCTGCAGTTAACCTTCCTACGATTTTCAATGTATTTTGCAATGTAATTTACAATCCTCCAGGTGAAGAATTTTATTAATCAAGAGTAGGGGAGGTGTGAAAATCCCCATTGGGGCCACATATAACACTATAAATACAATGGGAATCCCCTTAAAATGAAGGTAAAATAAAGGTTTTTCTAAGGAATTCCGACGGATTTACTTTTTACAACATAAAATCAATAGAACATTTCTAATATAAATTTGCAAAAAGACACCAGAGAGCTAATGAAATAAAATCAACCAGACGGTCTTTGTCAATTTCACCAACTTGTTTATTTCAAACAGCGCACTTTTCGCACATGCGCAGTTGTTTGAAGCCTGTGCTGTCACCCACAACAACCTTCCCAACGATGCTTTCAAATAGTTGTCCAAATCAAGGACACGAAGGTGCACAATGTCTTTAATGCCGGGTAATCCTCTTCCGCCCTTTGTATGATCATCAATTTACTTATTTTTTCTATTTTACAAGTACTATATTATTAATATTATTATTGTTGTTGTCGTTGTTGTTGTTGATGATGATGATGTTGTTGGTGTTGTTGAATGGATTCTTCAATTCAGTATATTTTAGAAGAGACCATTGCGATATTAGATAGTAGTTCTGACGCTGGTTATACATGTAAGACTTGTGTTTTGTACCTCGTTTTGAGGTTCTTCAAATCGAGGCTTGATACAAGATATTTTTCCTTCAGGTCGGTTTTAATGCAGGCGACGGTTTTAGGTATTTCTCAGTGCCCGGATCAAGAACGTCCGCTATCGTCGACATAGAGTCCACCACCAACGTCAACGTTCCCGGACGGTGGATATTCCGAGTAGACGACATCGGTGTTGAAGCCGGTGGCTGCAATGTGGGGGGTAGGTCAACGGCTGACAGTTTATCGTTTTTTTTTTAAATTGATTTCCATGTTGAAGCTTTTGAAACTGATAAACTTGGCTCAATTTAAGTAATTTATTTCATTTTTAGTCATAATAGTCGGTTAAATGTTTGCATCTTTCGCCTTTTGGATTATTTTCTCCACATCTTGTTAGGATTTGTAATAAAATATTTGAGGTATTTACAAGAAAATCTTGTTCTTACAGTCAGACTCTTCTTAGCATAAGACTCAAGAATTACTTGATTTTCTATATTACTAATAAATTAAGCGGCTGTTATTATTTTGTAATTACACTGAGCTCATACATTTTCAGTTAAACTACGAATCTCCCCTGTCAAAGGAAACGCGTTAGGAGGTACCGAGATTCTAATCTCTGGTCCATGCTTTTTTAACTCCACGGGTCAGTTTCTGTGCAAGTTTGATGACATTGTTGTCCCAGGTCACTTTGTCAACACGCTGAGGGTCGCCTGCTACTCGCCGCCATTGTTTAAGGCGGGCAACGCGGAGGTGTCATTGCACGTTTCCCAAAACGGTGGGCAGAATTTTAGTGAAGGAAGCGCGTTTGTTCCAGGTAAGGTCAGTTTTACTTTCTCGTTATGAAAATGAGAATATTTTTTCGGATATTTAACACGTGGGCAGTTTGATTATACATTGTTTTATAAAATCTGCAAAATAAATTTGAAGAAAGCAACTTGATGCAATAACCATTTCTTGCCTGTACATGTCAACGGTTCTGACGTTAAGTATAAAAACAGTATAAAATATAACAATAGGTACACTATATACATTTTGTTGGGAACCCACAAAAGTATTTATTTGCAAACTCTAGTTCTTTAAGGTAATCTGTGTCTATTGTGTAGAATTCGTATGTTAAAGTCTCTGTTTCAATGTGCAAAAGACGTCATCGCTACTTGAAAGTACAATTTATATTCATAAATAAATAAAATGGTTATATTAAAAGAAAGTGTAATAAATAAAGGCACGCCGCAAAATTGAAAATTTTTGATCAAACATGCACATGCTATAGGGATTTAAAGAAATGGATCTATGTTAAGAGTGGTGTTTATACTATTTTTCGAGACATGGATGCCATAAATGATCCTAAAATTGTGCGAGTTGACGAAGAAAAGTGGGACAAGGGACCCTATGTTATCCAGTGGGACCCGGCAGAACTTGTAGCATCGACCTTGGACCTGGACCTGCTTACTTTCAGGTTTTATTTATTTATTTATTTATTTATTTATAATCTTATTTATTTATAATCTTATTTATAATTTAATTCAAAGTAATTTACACATTTGATTATGTTGGGGAAATGAGTTTTATATACATAAACGAGGAATTGAAGATCGCAAAAACTCTTTTATTGTGAAGGTGGAACTTCGCTGCTACGAAATGTTCTATTATTCCTCTTAATGGCCTTTCCATTGAATGCACAAGGGCAATTTCTTTTTTTCCATTCACACTTTTTAAAAGGGATAATTTAAACTATGTACATAATAGTGTATTTTTTAAAGCTTATAATATATATTTTAATCCCTCTTCAACACGTTGTTTACTCTATTTAAGGCATTCAAGCTGGAAAATGTATCTTGATTTTGGTAGATGAAATTGTTTGACTAAATGTAATATTTCAGTGATGAAAATCTGGAACTCGATGAAAAGTGGATCAATATTGCCACCAATATATCGAACAATGGTACTGTAGACTTAGACGACCTCCTCAACAGGAAAGGAAACTTTGGTGACGTAGCGGCATTCGGAGCTATTCGGTTAACTCCGGCAGGTTCCGCTTCAGGCTCAAACTACACGTGGGTTGCATGTTTTATCAATTTCCGTTCAACATGTACCATAATACAAAATATGCAACGCGTGCTTGACTATTCGCTCTCTCTCATCCCTAGCTCTAAAAAGTGTTATAATTCAAAAATTGTTTTAACTTCTACTAATTTTATAATTATTTTCCACTAAATCTACGGAATGTATTCTTTGTTTGAGTTATAAAGATAATACCTGACCTTAACATTTTTCTCTATGTACATAACAGGGCAGCTGCCATATGGTCTGATATCCATGTACTACAGTGGTACATAAATGCCTACATAGCAACCAAAATAAAGCAAGGCCCACAGAACCAGCGTAAAAGAAGTATCTTCGACGGTCTAGCAGCAGCCGTGGACTCCGCGAAAGACATGATAACCCAAGGGGCACAAAAAGCATGGGCAGACGTTAAAAACGAAGTAGCGGAGAGGTTTAGGGATGTGAATGAAAAGATGTGTCAGTCTTGGTTCGACAGGGATTCCGAGGAGCCGTTGCCTACAGATCTTCCGCCGTGCCCCGGTAGCTTTCGCCAGGCCAGCAGAGATCGCGGTACCTTCTCAGAGGACCCCGCCTGTAGGAGGGGAGATCCAGATAGCTGTAGCTATCATCCTGGGGCGTCAACTTGTTTTCGTTCAAACGTTTGTAGGTATGGATGGTTTTGTGTTTATGGCGGTTTCTATCCTGCAGGACTCTGTTAAGAGAGGTGTTCTCCACAGTGTTCCCTACCATGCAATTGATCCCAAATAATAAGCAAACGAAGTGTGTGAAAGGCAGCGTTTCACCAATGTAAATTCTGTGCCCTGTACACCCGTCATTGTTTACTTAATATTAACACAGGCGGTGTTTTAAATATCTGTTTCCGATTAAAGAAAGGGTTATCTGGATAAAATGTAAATTTAGGCCTAATAGTATTTTTTTTTCTTAAATTTTCGACTCAAATTGTCTTTTACCAGTGTGTTTTTTAATTAACGCCGTAGTCGCTCTGGCGGCGGTCAGCAATGCTGCTACAGTAGTGGAGGATCTTTGCTCAACGTCGCCGATGGCCAACTGGGCGGTGGAACACTGGACAGAGCCCACTACAAGGGCTGTTTCAACGGTGGGACGCTAGTCCTACCATACGTCGGCCATTTTTACCATGACGTCCTACCGTATTATTACTGTTGCAAGAACTCAGGAGATAAACAACTGTGTCAGGACACATACATGAAGAGACGACCCTCTGATGATGGAAGTGGCTATCGCCCACCAAGACCAGGTGCGTGTTAGATATATAGGTGTAATTGTTGTAACTATATACTTCTTAGAATTTTATTTTCATCAGTGAATTATATTCTCATGCCAATCATCTGTTTGTTTAAAAAAAGTCATTTTACCTGTCTTACTATTTATGTTTAATGCTCAAAATAGCAAACCAGTACAAGATTTATGATGCTTTGGGAAATTTTTTGTGACGTTTCTCCACTAAAGAGGAAAATTACTTAATCAAAATTTAAAATTATTTTTTCTCTTTACTTCATATTGACTTCTTCCCATGTACTGCATGTACCCTGTATGTACATGTATTAATTTTGTATACATCAACACCCACTCTCGCACACATACTTTAATTAATCAACTGATAAATTAATTCAGAAAGTCTCATATTTGTTCAGTGTTTCGTTTGTTATTGATTTTTATTTGAACATTTAGTCTTAATCAAGGCATTAAGGTATGGCATAAAATTATGCTTATACAGCTGAAGGTTCTGAGGTACAAATGTAGGGCCAACTGTACAACCTAAGATCTGAGTGTAAAGCCTTATTTCCAGCTGTCGGTAACGGCGACCCCCACTTTATCACGTTGGACGGTTTGCGATACACGTTTAATGGAGCTGGTTAATACACCCTTGTGAAGACGAACGGTGCTTTCTATACCATGCAGGGCAGAGCGGAGGCAGTACAGAATGCTGGCGGTAGGGGAATAACCGAATGGAATATTAGTTGTCATTGTCAAAATTTAGGACGAAATAATTGACAGTTAAATTAACATTTATAACACAGCCAAACTCTATCATAGTGAAATCCTCAGAATAGATTATTAAATAGTTTCTTAGAAGAAGGATAACGTCCACCCACAGTTTTATTATCAGTATTGCGTAATTCTGAATTATCCATAGGAGGAAGTCCCACCGCCACTGGGTGGACTGCTTTTGCGTTCAAAGGATCAAACAGCAGCACGGTGGAAGTCAGGACTAGCTTGCTGAGAGTAATCGACGTGTTAGTTGGTGGAGTCAGAATTGACTTTGATGAACTAGGAGATAGGGTGACAAATTACGAAGGTAAAGATGAATCAACTATAAGTGTCATTCAATGAAAGCTAGGCGCTTTTAGTACCATTTCTCTATCCATCGCTCTCTATGTATGTCTCTCTGTTATTTTATAATAACATTCATTTCGGCTCCAGTATTTCCAGTATTCCCATGTACATTCCGTGCAATACCAAAGGCTATAAATATCAGTGCATGTAATACTGCAGGTATGTTGTACCGGTACGTACATGTACATTTGTACTTGTTGGAAAAAAATATATATATATGTATATATTCATGTTACTGTCCGTCGCTTGTATCAGATTTATGGGGGAGGACGTCAAAATGAAAAGATGGAGTTTTAATATCGAAAATTAGTTATCAATTATTATATTTAATTCCAGGTCTTCTTATTGAACGTAACATGAACACGTCCGTCACGGAAGTGGACCTTATCGATGATGGTGTCTCACTCACTGTGACGCACGTAGCAGGGATTTTTAATTTCATGCTACTCCTACCCGAGACTTTGAAGAGTATGTTTGGTTTAAATCATTAGATAAGTTCGTGCTTTTTTGCAAAGTTTCAAAATTAGTTCGTGATACACGGATGACTGAATAGCTCATTGCTGGAGTAGACAATTATTATATGTTCCAATCCAATATATGCAATTAAAATGATACTGTCCTGTACCTACAGAGGTTTTCATCATAAGTTTACCTGTTTTAAAATAAAATTGAATAATTGCTTTCAATTACAGATAAGACAGAGGGGCTACTGGGTTCCTGGAATGATGATATAAAGGATGATCTGGTGGCGTCCTCCGGCGTCATGTTACAACACAACTCGAGTACCAGAAATATTCACTACAACTTTGGAGAAACATGTAAGACGCGCATTGAATGTAATAGTTTAAAAGCAAACGAAAAAGTGGGGCATTTACAGTGCTGGAAACTTGCAATCCTTTGTAATTTCGACATGTTAATTTTTTTTATGGAGCAACATGAAATCATTAATGGAATCACACACAGAAGCATTGAGCTCCTATGCTTGCCAAACCTGCCATGTCCATATTTTCATATAATCGAACTCACTTTCAAACTACCATTTTGGTTTTCATGTCTTGTTTGGGATGATTTTCATGAAACCTTTGTTACAATACATGCATTACTTTTAGGGAGAACCACTTCTGCGATGTCCTTGTTTACATACGAGGTTGGCACAAATCATTCCACGTACCAGAATACCGGTTTTGTACCCCTATTCGAGGTACCCCTCTCATCAGCAAACACCACCGAACTCTATCTTATCTGTGGAGACAACGACCAATGTATTTTTGATTACATCTCAACCGGAAACACCGACATTGCCCAAGCGACCAAGAGTACTGTTGAGGACTATTTTACAGCTGTCACTGACACCGAACCAGGTAGGCATCGATCATTTAACGCTTCTGGTTAACAGACCCCGTGTCTGAATATCTCTAAGTACTTCACATATGGGTTTGGTAATTTTTAAGTGAGATCTTTACAGCTTACTCCACAAAAACTAATGCTCGTGATTTGATAAGAAAAATTACTCACTCTGTGTACTTGACATTTTTTCACTTACAAAAATCATACAAAAATTGCTGCTATGACCTTAAAAATAAAATCAAATAATGAAAACATGTACAGTTATGACAATTTATAAATAAACAATAAATAAAAATATATTTGGCATCGGTTTTTGCCAATGGTCAAGGAAGATATTGTTTTACAACACACATTTCAAATATATTCGATAAGCGATTGCCTAGCTATCGTGTAAAGTTAAATTTTCTGGGTACCCTAGCAGCAATGTACATAAATGCGGTATGGGCGACACTTTTTTTGGTAGGGGTATAGGTTTTCACGTTCCTCACATACTGTTTGTTCATGTATGATCATTAAATCATCCACCAGTTGTGTTATGTCCACGACTTGAGACACCATCCAATGGCCAGAAGAATGTAACCAGTGGTTACCAGGTTGGAGCCGAAGTGACCTTTGCCTGCGACAACGGCTACATTCTACAAGGATCAGCCAATAGAACTTGTCTTTCTAGCGGGCAGTGGAGCGGCGAGAACAGCACATGTCAATATGTTGGTAAGACAATATGTACACAATATCCTTGGAGCTCTAGTTGATTTCTGGCAATATTTCTTATTTGACGTTTTGTAAGTCAAATAACACGGTGTTAAGTATATTATCTTTTCTTAATATTCTTCCTCTCTTTAACTTTCTTTCTTTATAAATGTGCATATTTTGCCACCTCCCGAAAGTTGCTCTTCCCACATTTGTACCTGTACCCACAAATCGATTTTGTTTTTTGCTTTACTCGTACAACTGACATATCTTGCAGTAATTCCTCTCCTATGGGGTATTTAATGTACGCGCTTAAGTTTGCCACCTCTATTGGATAGCACTTCCCAAAACGTATTTAATCATCCAACAGTTGTATGTCCGCCACTTGAGACGCCACCCAATGGCCAGAAGAATGTAACCAGTGGTTACCAGGTTGGAGCTGAAGTGACCTTTGCCTGTGACAACGACTACATTCTACAAGGATCAGCCAATAGAACTTGTCTTTCTAGCGGGCAGTGGAGCGGCGAGAACACCTCATGTCAATATGTTGGTAAGACAATATGTACACAATATCCTTGGAGCTCTAGTTGCTTTGCTGCAATATTTCTCGTTTGACGTTTTTCAAGTCAAATAACATGTTGTTAATATATTATATTTTCTTAATATTCTTCCTGAAATATCTTGCAGTAATACCTCTCCTATGGGGTTTTTAAATATACATACTGTAGTTTGCCAACTCTACTGGGTAGCACTTCCCAAAACGTATTGAATCATCCACCAGTTGTGTTATGTCCACGACTTGAGACGCCACCCAATGGCCAGAAGAACGTGACCAGTGGTTACCAGGTTGGAGCTGAAGTGACCTTTGCCTGTGACAACGGCTACATTCTACAAGGATCAGCCAATAGAACTTGTCTTTCTAGCGGGCAGTGGAGCGGCGAGAACACCTCATGTCAATATGTTGGTAAGACAATATGTACACAATATCCTTGGAGCTCTAGTTTCTGGCAATATTTCTTATTTGACGTTTTGTAAGTCAAATGACATGGTGTTAAGTAAATAATCTTTTCTTAATATTATTCCTCTTTTTTACTTTCTTTCTTTCTTTATAAATGTACATATTTTGCCACCTCTCGTAAGTTGCTCTTCCCACAATTGCACAATGGGTGAGGTCAGAATTCCCGGTATGTTATGTGTTAGGTGTTAGTGTTACAGATATGTTACATTAATCAACATTTCTGACCGTTTACTAAACACTGGTGTAACACCAGTGTTAGTGTAGCAGATATGTTGAAAACTACAGTTCCTGTAACAGACGGTGTTGCACCAAACATCTCTGTTACATAAAATGTTAAATTAATCAGAGCAAGTTAAAAAATGTTAAGCTTAAATTTTCAATTGCTGAGCTGTTTCTTTAGGGATCAACGAGGGGTTATCACAGAATTATTTAAGCTTATCTGCATTCGATATTTAGCACGTCAGAAATAAAACATTTGAATTCATCTTAATTTTAGAAAGTTTAACCACCAAGTGGTTAAGCTGGTGTTACATCTTCAAGAGGTCAAAATTGAATATGTTAGTGTTAGAAGACATTTTAGTTTTGGCCTAATTTTCTAGTAGCCTCCTCAGTGAAGATTATATTTGAGCCCCATTTGCAGGCTATTGTACTCGAGAGAGCCGAAAACTACAAACGCACAGCTGCTGTTAATTCAGAGCCTGTGCTATTCTTGCTGGTGAACAAGGGGCTATCAGCCTGTTAACAACATGCTGCAGCAGAATAGGGTGTTGGCCACATGTCAACAAACTGTTTACCTGAACTCCATGTTTTCTTATTTGGGTAAACAGGAATGTTAACAGATCTGTAACACTAACACCTAACACATAACATACCTGGAATTCTGACCTCACCCTCTGTACATGTACCCACAAATCGATTTTGTTTTTTGCTTTACTCGTACAACTGACATATCTTGCAGTGATACCTCTCCTATGGGGTATTTAATGTACATACTTAAGTTTGCCACCTATATTGGATAGCACTTCCCAAAACGTATTAAATCATCCAACAGTTGTATGTCCGCCACTTGAGACGCCACCCAATGGCCAGAAGAACGTAACCAGTGGTTACCAGGTTGGAGCTGAAGTGACCTTTTCCTGTGACAACGGCTACATTCTACAAGGATCAGCCAATAGAACTTGTCTTTCTAGCGGGCAGTGGAGCGGCGAGAACACCTCATGTCAATATGTTGGTAAGACAATATGTACACAATATCATTGGAGCTCTAGTTGTTTTCTGGCAATATATTTTGTTTGACGTTTTGTAAGTCAAATAACATGGTGTTAAATATATTATCTTTTCTTAATATTCTTCCTCTTTTTTTACTTTCTTTCTTTATGAATGCACATATTTTGCCACCTCTGGTAAGTTGCTCTTCCCACACTTGTACATGTACCCACAAATCAATTTGTTTTTTTTACTTTACTCGTACAACTGACATAACTTGCAGTAATACCTCTCCTATGGGGTTTTTAATGTACATACTTTAGTTTGCCACCTCTATATGATAGCACTTCCCAAAACGTATTAAATCATCCAACAGTTGTGTTATGTCCGCCACTTGAGACGCCACCCAATGGCCAGAAGAATGTAACCAGTGGTTACCAGGTTGGAGCTGAAGTGACCTTTTCCTGTGACAACGGCTACATTCTACAAGGATCAGCCAATAGAACTTGTCTTTCTAGCGGGCAGTGGAGCGGCGAGAACAGCTCATGTCAGTATGTTGGTAAGACAATCTGTACACATTATAATGTACACAGCATGCCACCTCAGCGTTGCTTTACCCAAAACGGATACAGGAGTGCAAGTTACGTCAACCGTAATGACACTGGTAGAGAGAACAATTGAAATGTACATACACAAAAAAACTTACGAGGACATGTACTCATTTAATTTCATGAAACACATCAATTCATTTTTTTGTTCTTTATTTATGCACAAAAATTCATCTTGCTGCAATATTTTTCTCTGTGGCGTTTTTAAACTTAAAAAAATGATGTGAAATATATTATTTGCCTGTTTCTGATTTTCTCTTTTAATAAGTGTACATTTTCTGCCATTTCTCATAGGTTGCTCTTCCCAAAACGGATGCGTAAATGGAAGCTACGCCAACGGCAATGACACAGGTACGGAGAGTATTTGAAATGAACACACACAAATGTAAATTAAAACATGTACAAATGAAATTTCAAGTAAACATATCAATCCCGTTACTTAAATAATTTATTTTTTGCTTATTATAAAACAAATATATCTTGCTGCAATATTTCTGCTGTGGCTTTTTATAAATGTACATAGTTTGCCACCTCTTTTATGTTGTTTTGTCCAAAACAAATGCGTAAATGGAAGTAACGTCAACGGCAATGACACAGATACAGAGAGCAATTGATGTGCACATGCACAAATTAAAACAAGAATGTGCACACTTGTACTTCCGGATCCATGTACACACACCAATTCTGTTTCTTTTCGTTATATTTACACAAAAATATATCTTATATATATCTCATGTGCCGCAGAATATCTCCTTTGACGTTTTGTTAATCGAAAAACATGATGTTGAATATATGATTTGTCCTTTCTTGATTTTTTTTATCTTTGTTTATAAATGCACATATTACGCACTTCTCATAGGTTGCTCTTCCCAAAACGGATGCGTGACTGGAAGTGACGTAAATGTTAATGACACAGGTATGTAGACAATTGAAATACACGTGCACAAACTGAAACAAGAACATGTACATTTCTAAATTCATGAACACACAGCAATTCTGTTTCTTTATTTATACAACAGAGATACGCTACTTCAATGTTTCTTCTTTGACGCTTTGTAAATTTTTATTTTGTCTTTTTTATTTTCTTTCTTTCTCATTTTCTACTACCTATCTCAGGATACTTTTCCCAAAACGGATGCGTGAATGGACGTGACAAGGGTACGGAGAGAAATTGAAATGCACATTTACAAACTAATCAATTCTGTTCCTTTTTTCTCTATTCACACAACAAATACATTCAGCATTCCACTTTTTGTATTAAGTACCCATTTCTTTGATGTTGCAGGACTCGCCTTACACGTCATAATTCCCATTGCGATTGCGGCAGCGGCATTTTTGGTGGTCATAATAACTGTTGTAGCGGTGTGTAGCTGCAAACGCCGTACTTCAGATATGCCATAACCACCATCCTCCCCTAAGCCATCTACCAGTAGCATCCCGACCTTCAGGGCGCCCCGATTCTACACGAATGCCTTGCATGTAACGGAGACAGCTAGGGGACTGTTTCTGCAAAGGAGAATTCAGTTGCCAATGCAAACTTAATCCCATTATAATGCCCCTAGTGGTTAACGCTGTTTCTTATGTTTTTCTTTAGTGAAGTGTTTGAGCTACCAGTATATGCATTTATGTATCCTTATTAACCCAAGCGAAATTATAACTAATACTCATATTATTATTATTATTATTATTATTATTATTATAAGTCCATTCATATATTCAGGTTTAAATACTAATTTAAATCTTACATATTTATACCAAGTGATAATTTCATTATTCTGGGTAGCATTCAGAATACATCAATATTTGAAGACCACCTTTGTTAGATCGTAGATGGTCTTTTTTCATACGATTTGGCAGATTATGCTGTGTTATTATCATCAAAACATTACTGCTGGAAATGTTTCTGTGCAACACACGTTTAATGTTTTGTTTTTTTTTAAACTGCGTTTGTCTTAAAAGTATCAAATAAAACCGAATTTAAAACAAATTGAATTTTGATTAAAGATAAGAAAAAAACTTATCACTAAATTTATCACTTAATATATCATATAAGTGCTTACCATAAGAACAAAAATCCTAAAACGAAATTTAAAGAGAACCGACGGGAAGGGTGGCAAGCAAGAAGCTCCCTTGCTAGGACCATATTAATAAAAGGGATTTCCAAATCGGGAACATACATCCTCCAAATTGAAAGTGGATGTACCCTTAAATGTGCTGTAAACGGATCTAATTTGAAAATGCATGTCACAAATGAATAGATAGGCCTAGTAAAATAAAAAAAATGTATGAAAATTTCTCGTGTTGTTATGTAAACGTTTATACTTTTGTAATCGACACTCTTTAAAACGCACAAAACGCAATACGCAATTCCATGGTTCGTGTCAACTTCACATTAAGTCGCTCAAAGAAAACACAAGAACACATTATGGCCAGTGTAACGGTTTATGTGTTGACGCTCTCTAGCTACACTGTACATGATCTACGTGTAGTCTCCAACTATTCCCATGGCTTATATAATTACATGTGTTCCGTAAATAGTATTGGGAATGTTTCACCACTTGATAAAATCTTTTGGCGAGCATTTGCAAATAGTAGTACATGTATTTGTACCCAGTATACCAAGAATATATAATTGGTATATCTAAATGAATAGACTACAAAGGATTAAAGTAGATCAAAACGATAAGAACAAGCACATACTTTCTGTGCTCTTTGCAAATATTTCTGTTCCTTGCAGTGGTTGGAATCTATGGTGTTTCGATTCTTATGACTGAGAGGCGATTTTAGGATTTTTCTGTTCCCCGGAACACCACGGCTAGTTTTGTGTTGCCCAGGGTGATAAACTTTAATGGAATATCTGTAAAACTACGTTTATTGAATGCAAAGAGAGGATTTGTCAAATTGATGTTTTTGTCAAATTAATGTGTTTTTGCATAATCTTCTGCTTGCCAAAGATTGATAATTCTGCGGGTTCCAATTTCTTACGCTGTTTACCAGGATCTACTGGCTTAAAAACGAGATCATTTAATTTACTAGTTTATAAGCCCCTACGTGTGTAATCTGTAATCCATCATAGATTTGCGTTTCTTATTTATGTTCGTGTTTTGTAGTCTTGAAAACAACCTACCTGTCCACACACTCAGTAATCTTTAACTTATCTCTTCATTGGCTTCATTTATTCATCAAAGAATGATGACTGTCTTGACCTTTATTGTTTAGCATTTAATTTAATTTTATATATTATATTCATTTTAATAATTCATTTATTAATCTATTTAAAGGTTGATTCTTTACTTAACTGATATACGCTAAACAAATTGACAATTTAAAGTAAGCTTTTGTGTGCATACCTGTATATCATACATCCTTTTTATGTACAATCCTCCCTTGCCTGGGTAATTTGGATATGTTTTGTGATATCTTAGAAATATCTTTCCTCGAAAGAAGTAAATTAAAACAAAAGTTATAGGGAACGTCTTTTGTTTAGTAACGTGGAACCTTAGAATAATTATTATCAAGCATAAAATTGGCCAAAAATGAATTCGCAGCTACTGTATATTCAGTATTGTCTGTGTGTGACCCTGCAAACCACACGTGCTTCACAATTAACGCCTCCTTATTGAGATAATCAGTGTCTGGAAGGGCTGCTGTGGAACAGAACTCCATTCTTGGATGAGTCATTGAATGAGCAAGCTGGTTGCGTTAATCACTTATCATCATTAAATTATTCTGTTAACACCTTGTTCCGCTCCATGTATAGTCAACATAATTCACTGAATTTAATAAGATGGAGGTCCTTAAAATGTTATTTGATAAGCAGACAAAATTCACCTTAAGAACAATTAAACATGTTTGACTATGATAGTTGGGTTTGATTTAAACGATTATTCTAATATCGATTTAAGGCATGATTTATAAAGCAAATATGTTCTAGCTATTGTGTCCTCATACCGAATTTATAAAAAAAATGGCTTAATAAAGCAGTAGCACTAACAGAAGCACCATTTCTTGACCTATTTTACAACAGATGTATATGGAAAATTTATCAAAATAACAAATAGGATTAAAATGTAAACAGTCACTTGATTTTTGTGCTTCCTGCACACTTTGCAACATTTCCTGTCCCTTACAGGGTTTGCTATCTATAGTGTTTCTTGGTACTGTGGGGCGATTTGAGAATTTTTCTGTTCCCCGAAGGATTTGTGACATTCAAGGGGAGTGCCTGGAACGTCTTTCAACTACCAATTACTTCATTGTATTACATGCAAAAATAAATTTCCTTAAAATATTGTTTACGTTAAAACAGTATATTTCTATGTAAAATTCTGCATGCCTGCAAACCATAAAAATACACGAGTTCCCAACTTTTTACGTCATTCACTACGATCTACCATCTGAAGTATTAGAACATTTAATTTGCATGACTATTTACCCCCCGTGTTAAATCTGTAATCTGTAATAGATTACCTTTCCTTGTTTTCATCTGTTGTTCAGCTTAAAGCAGCAGTCGATATGGCATCTTATGCAATTTTTTTCATAAACATCTTACCGCCATTTATTGTATGGCGTGCTGTCAACTATAAAGGTTTGTAAAGAGCGTGCAAACTGGATATTGGAAAGGGTGCAGTGGTAGCTTGCGGTCTTTACAATGGGTTCACCATTGCGAAGTAAGCTCTGGCAATTTAAATTATTTTTTCTGTGTCTGCGAGGAGTGTTAGGCGTGGACACACACGGTTATTCGATTGGACGGTCCAAAGCGTTAGTCAACGAAACCGTCCCCGGTGCTCCGATCTCGCCTGGCTCTGTTTTAACTCACCGTCATTCAGCGAAAGATCCCATTCAGAATGACTGCAACAGGGATTCACCGTTACACTTTCAGCCCACCTCGACAAGAGCCAGTTTCACCAATTTTTCTTCTGGCGTAGATAACAGCGATGTGCCAGAACCGGTGACAGTAGTCCTGCATGAGAAAGTGCACACTGATGAGAGAAATTTACCTTGGAAGGCAAGAACAGCCCCCTTTCCGTTCGCTACGAGAAGAGAGACAAGTAGAGATCGAGGAAAAAGGGATCTGTCTGGCATAACTTTCACATCGGACCCAACAACATCTGGCGAATCCATACCGACTCCATGGAACAATTCGTCCTTTCCTCTTAACTTGCCCAACGAGTTTTGTGCAGGTAGTTTAGTTGTTCAGACATGGTGCTACTGCGACGAATTTTGCATTTTGTTTCAAGATTGTTGTTTTGACTGCAAAAAGCCTTTGCCATCGGCGGGAGTGGGTGTAAACTCAAGTAACATTGAATGCATATTGCAGTCTACAGCACTTTTCAAAGGACTTCGGACCCAACATTTCTGGATGGTGACTTCATGCCCAGAGGAATGGCCCTATGACATCGTTCGATCTAAATGTGAAGGGCTGCGAAACACCAGTGAAACTGACCGCCTTGTTCCCGTGTCCGACTTAGCAACTAACTTGACATTTCATAACAAATACTGTGCCATTTGCCATGGTATGTCAACTGTCCAACAATGGGTTTTTTACGTAACATGTGTTAGCAGGGTTTCATATGGTGTCGATTTGTTTTTCAACTCCACGCATCATGAGGATGTTGTAGAACAGGCCAGAAGAACGGAAGGGTGTGTCCTGTTATTTGACCCTCCGACCAACACTCCAGGCAGGATATGTATTCCATCTGACTACATGCCAATTGTTTCAACATCAAGTGGACGCGTCGAGACTCCTCAGTGTGGCCTAGACGCCGACCCAGAGCACAAGAAGCTCTGTTCGTCAGGACCGATATCCATTACGCGATTTCCGATTTGGTCATCAGACTATTATGGAAGAAATATCTTCTGCTGGCTTTGTAGACTGCCAAAGGGTTTTGAGCTGGACATTACACCCTGTTCTGACTCAGGTAAGTTCCAGTTTTTGTCGAAAAAGTAAGAAGTGTAAACGCACGTGCTTCAAATAATGAAAAAATGAGTACTAGTAAGTTATTTTGGCGGATGTATATGTGACGAAGTTAATTATTGAAAAGTAAATAAAATTCAAAATAATAAAATTAAATCCAATGGAAATCAAAATAAAAGTAATAGACAGGCAGTGATATTAAGAGTGAGCCGCTCCTTTAAAGCTATAACTTTTATCATAGAAAGGGTTTGTATTCAACTGATTGCGTCTAAGTTACGTGTTTACGTGTCTTGCTGCCTGCGTCACTTTATAACGGCTCACCGTGGGAAGCCCAGTTCTTTTATTCAGTTTGTTTCCTGATGATATAATTAATAGTTTCTCGCCCAAAGATTATTACGTACATGTAATGCATCCACCATTCGTACATTTTATGTACAGACACAGCCATGTCCGTTCATATTGCGTCTGTCGTCGCCGTCGTCGCCGTCACCCTGCACTTCTACCAATAACACGTTAAGTGGAAAACCATTTTACCTTTTGTCTTTAAACTGATAGAACTGATGAATACTCATAAAATACAGGTCGAGTTTGAAAATCAGCATGAACGGGACATTAATTTTTAAAAGTTATGTTTTTTCCGCTTTTTCAGCATATGTGCAACACCCATAACACATTTCAAGTAAAACCGATAGGCCTATTGTCTTGAAACCCCTAGGAGCAATCTTACCAAAATACAGGTCGAGTTAAAAAACAGCTGGATCGGATCATTTTTATAACAGTTATGCTGTTCTTTCACTTTTTGCTGCATATTTTATCCACTGACATATAGAAAACCGTGTCATGTTTTGTTGTAAAACTTGCCAGACAGATTGATGGGACTAATATACAGATGGATTTTGAAAATAAGCTTGATCGGTTCAATTTTGATAAAGATATGCCATTTTTTTATAAAAATGTTTTTTCGTCAGATTCTATTCTTAGGCATTTAAACATTCTCATTCTCATTATTCAAGTAATGCTTTCTGTCTGTACATTTGACAGCTTTACTTCCTTGTTGAAACTTTACCAGGAAAGAAATTCTGCAGGAATTACAGCGACATTAATGAATGTGGGTCAAATTTCACTTTCACAGATTATGCTAATTGAGTGAAAAAGTTTGAAGTCGGCAGTTTTAACAAGTGCTGACAATTTAGGCATACATTTCGTAGGATACAGTTAAAATAAAATCTTGAGGTTGCACAGCATCAGTATCGTGTGAAGCCTCCACTGATTATCGTCAAGACTTGCTCACACTTTGTCATTTCCATGACAATAAAAATCTTCATTGATTTTGTCATTTCCATCGATCCTATAAACAAAAAAAATTTTACTTTTCAAAAGCTAAAGAAAAATTAACTGATCCAATAACAGCAAATATTTTCCATATAAGGCGGTTAAGTATATATATCTATTGACACAAAGTAAATTATAAGCAAAACATTACAAAACCTTCCACATTTCCTCCGCATAGC